>UNPT01000254.1:0-74363 GCA_900536445.1 Hymenoscyphus occultus
GCCTTGTAGTCGGGTCCGCCCCGGGAACCAGGTCTCGCTACCGAAGTAGGCGACCGAGAGGACACAGGCCGTAGCCGCCTGCTTTAGAAGGTAGGGGTTTGAGCCTCGAACTGTGTTTGTAGTACTCTTTAGCGCGTTAGCGACAGTCGTAGCCTTGGCCGCCATTCGCTTAACGTGGCTATAGAAGGATAGCCGGGAGTCGAAGTAGACTCCAAGCCACCGAAGCTCCTTACAAGCGAGGATCACCCTCTCTCCAACTTTAATAGAAGGGGGGGGGCGGATACCCCTGCCCCTCTGTCGCCTTTTCCGAGAGAAGTACATTAGCTCAGACTTATCGCTATCAAAGGTGACTCCCTCCTCGGCACCCCACCTAAGGGCGGCCTCTACTTGTCTTATAAGGCTCCTCGCATTCTCTACTTTACTAGCTCCTATAGCTAGAAGCGCAACGTCGTCGGCGTAGCCAAACCTCTGTAGTATAGACTGTCGATCCTTTAGATTCATTGTCTATTTATAGTATATCTTTACGTTGTTACGGTATAGCATAGTACAGTATAGTACAGTAAAGTATAAACTATACTATATATACTATATACTGTATTTATGACTAGCTACTGGATGTTCTTAATATCTCAACATCTCAACATCTCAACATCTTAAGATCTCAATATCCAACATCTCAACCCTCCAAGAATCCAACACCAAACACCAACACCAACCACACAATCCAAGTCCTTATTCCATATTCCCTATTCCCGTACGTATACACGTCAAAACTATTAATAATATTAAAACCAAAAACCAAAAACCAATCCCGTAACATAATGAACCCTTTCAAGGACTCAGAATATCACCCCTGTAGTTAGAGGAGGAAGGAGGAAGGAGGTACAAAGAGGAAGGAACGAAGAATCGTGTTTTGATGATATGAGGTGAGTTGAGTTGAGGTGAGTTGAGTTGCTGGCTTGGTTTGGTTTGGTTAGGAGTAGGTATTTATGTATTCATGTCCTGTATTGATTACTAATTCATGGTGGATTTGTATGTGGATTTGTATGAGTATGAGTATGTAGATAACGCTATGGCATTTGAGGATTTGAGGATTAGTAATATATTTAAGAAATATAATATTTAAGGGATACTGTGGCTAGATTAAATACGGTGGTAGAGCGCATGTAGTTTGACGTGGTTAAGTGAGCTGGGATTTACTTGTTTACTAGTACTTGTACTTTACTACATGTGGGAAGTAGTTTGGTAGTTAGGTTCAAAATATCAAAATAAGTTTCGATGTGGCGTGGCGTGGCGTGGGTTCGGTGAGTTTTTCTTGGCGTGGTGTGGTCTTGTGGCTTGGGTGGGGTAGGCAGATTCGCTTGGTTAACTTTATTTGAGGGGGGGAAAGGGGGGTTTGGGTGCCTGAGTTTGGGTCTTGTAACTTTGGTGTGGGGAGGGGGGCGGAGTTTCACTCCGGGGTATGGGGGTTGATGTAGTGTCCGTGTGGGGATGAGGAGGGAGAAGGGGTAATTGACTAGTCGTCGCGGTGGTTGGCGTGAATGTGGGGATGAGAATGAAGAAAGGGTATCTGGTGGATTTTGGTGTGAGTGTAGAGGGGGGAGGTGCGGGTTATTCGTGTGATGTAGGGGAGAATGGGTTATTTGGTAGGTGATTATGAGGAGTTCTTGGTTTTCTGGCGGGGGGGGAGTGATAGCTGTTGTTTGTTTTCGGTGTTGTAGTGTCAAATATGGGGATTTGGGAGGTCTTATATATGAGGTTCTGTTGTATAGTATCCTCTCCGGGACAGCGGACTATCAAAAGAATTTAAAGAAATGTGTCTCGAGAGTTTGGATACCGGTGAGTTGGGAGACTGCATAAGGTTGCGCTACGAAAAGTCTCTATCCAAGTTGGTGGGAAGATCTTGGCTTTGGGCTGGAGTTGATGAGCAGTGGAACCAGCTAGCTCTTTGGAAGAGAGTTCACAGAGGGGTATAACTACAATTTAGACTTCAGTAGTCTAAGGATCGTATCTGCGCCTTGGGCTTGAGATTTCTTTTCGCTTAGCGAATCTACCATTTCTGGCCCCCAAAAGACAAGGAGGGTTGCAGGAATTCTGAGGGAGGAAGTTGATTTAATGTAATCGAAATGATTTGAAATTTGGAAATTCTAGGAGGAATACTTGATAAGCTATAGGGATATTAGTTACTTGTGTATATCAATTAATAAGTAATACTATAAAATAGGTTAATATCAGCCACGTAAAGAGGAAATGATTCTTTGCTACGTTTTCTTGTTTACAGGGAGCCGCTTAACCTACCCATATAGAGATCCTATTATATAGCAGTTTTGAGAATACGGCTATCAACCATTCCTCTCCTTCAAATGATAGAGAGAGCATTCAGATCGCTCCCATGTTCTGGTAGACTAGAACGTGTTCTACAGTTGGTGATAACTTCTACTTGTCTATTTATGGCAGTAGAATTCGATTGGTTAATACTAATTAAGTTTTAGTACTGTAGCAATAGGCGACTTTTACAAGGGATTGAGGGCAAGTGCGTAATGCACGTGACCGCAATTGTTATTTTCACATTTGCTGGGGCGATTCCTCTTATCGTTTTTGTCTTTACAGCCAAAGGTTGATGTTCTTTACCTGTGATAATTGGTCGCCATTGGGCTTTTTCTCCTGCCAGGTTCTAACGTTTGCATTAGGTCACGTGGATTATCTCAGCTCAAGAAAGAGTGACTGAGATTTATAAACTGCTCTAAGTGGGTACTATGAATTGTTGCTAAAATACCTAGGAAAAGAACTTTTATTGGTGAGTAGTTGCCAGACATGACACAAACATAATTCTGTGGTCAGACACCAGGTAATTAAAGAATCACAGCTTTATTTGCATGGATACGAAATGAGGTGAATGTGAGTTTAAGGGTGAATGTGAGTTTTAGGGAATTGTACTTGTGTATTCTGAAGACTTTTGTTTTATTTCATATGATATACCCGTTAAAACATCTATAAAGCCATCCCAAACATGAAGAGGGAAGGAAATGCCAACCCACAGACTCTTATGAACCATCTAAACACAATTTCCGAGTCCTTCCGTCTAATTGCCAACATATGGAACTACATGCCAGTCCGAAAAACCAAAGAATATAAACTCCAATAAGACAATCTCAGCCCCTAAATAATAACCTATTCCGTCTCAATCTCCTGGCAAACCAACTCTCCAAGTGCACTCAAAGTAGTGCTCTCAGCCAAAAGCGTAAGGAAAGGAACATCCACCTTGAAAGCCTGGAAGAACCAAGTACGGAACTCAGCTGCCAACATACTATCCATACCGAAACGAGCCAAAGATCTCTTGACGTCGATTTTGTCGATTTGAAGCAAGACCAGGTTGGAGAATCTCTTGAGGATCAATCCCATGACGGCATCGAGAATATCTCCGCCGCCCTCAAGAGCAGCTGCAAGTTCAGCCGGGAGACCAGAGTTGTTCTTCAAATCACTATCTGCCTCGCTGTCGAGGGCAGCGGCAAGAAGACTGGCACGTGGGTCGTTGAGCGTGGGGTTGGTACCGGCGAATCCTGCTTTTCTGAGAGCCTTCATTCCAAGAGGCTCAAGACCAGTGAGAACGTGGCTGGCGGCCATTTTGTCGTAGACTGTATCTCCCTTGTATGAGATTGAGATGTCAACGATTTGGAGAAGTTCGTCCTCGTTGATAGCTTGAATACCCTTTCTCAACAGGAGTGCTTCAATCTCAGGGTTCTCATGGAGGTATCCGACTTCGGAAATCATACCAAGACCAATGGAGATACCTGGGAGACCCTTGCTCTTCAGGAAACGAGCGAAGACGTCCAAGAAGTAGTTTGCTGCGCAGTAGTTTCCTTCGGTTGCAGTACCGACACTTCCTGAGACGGAAGAGGTCATGAGGAAGAAATCGAGGTCGTTGGAACGTCCTTCAATTGCGTTGTAAAGATTCCATGACCCGATGAGCTTAGGGTCGATACCGGTGTGCCAGTAATCGATGGACATGCTGGTCCAAAGTGCCTCGTCAAGACCCATTGCTGCTTGGACAACACCACCGATTGGTCCCTTGATGAGATCAACTGCCTTCTTGACGTCTGCGTAAATACCAACATCACCACGAACCACATCTACATGGGCTCCGGATTCTTGCAAATCATCAACAAGGAGTCGTGCAGGCTTTCTATCGGTACCGCTACGACCGATGAAGACGAATTTCTTGGCACCTCTCTTCACCATCCATTTGGATATACTTCGTCCGAGACCACCAAGACATCCGATCATAAGATATGTCTTCTCTGGGCTAAAAGATGAATCATATTTAGAAGGTAGAGTCTGAAGTAATGGTTAGATATACATCACGTGGGTAGTATCAAGGATAACTTACTGGAACCATGGAGTCGTTGTTCTCGAGAGAGATTGCAATCTTACCCATACGGTTACCAAGACCAAAGTAGCGGTAAGCTTGGGTGATCTCTGAGACATCAAAGACCTTCAATGGCTCGACTGCTCGAATCTTCTTTTGTCTATAGAGTGACATGGTCTCGGCGACAAGGCTTGACCACACGCGGTAGAGCTTTGGGTTGGAGGCGTCGTAGAGGAAACTCAAATCGAAAGCAGTAAAGGTAACGTTCTTGGTGAACATTTCCATATCGAGCTTGCCTGCATCAACGATATCACGTTTTCCAACCTCAACGAATCTTCCAAAAGGAGCACATGCTCGCCAACTGTCGTGCAAGAGATCACCAGTGAGAGAGTTGAGGACGATATCAACACCTCTGCCGTTGGTAGCAGCAAGGATGTCAGTGAGGAAAGACGAGTCACGAGAATTGAAAATATGATCTCTTTTCAATCCAAACTCCTTGACAAGGTAGTCTTTTTTGGCCTCAGTACTGACGGTAGCATAGATATCGGCGTTGATGAGCTGAGCGATTTGAATTGCAGCTATACCCAAACCACCAGCTGCGGAATGGATGAGAACCGACTCGCCATCCTGGATATTGGCACGATTGTGGAGGGCATAGATAGCAGTAGAGAAGGCAATTGGCAGAGTGGAAACAACATTGAAGTCCTCGTTATCCTCAAGCTTTTGGCAGGCCCATTCTGGGAAGCGCTCGTGAGTCAAGAAGTGTCCTGGACCCATGACTACAACACGATCACCAACAGCCAGACGATTGATGTTATCTCTAGCGACTCTGGTAACGACACCACTGCACTCGAGCTTGCAGCCAGCGTCCTTTGTCTCGACTTTACCTGCGAGGGCATAGAAATCCTTTGCGTTCAGGCCGACGGACTTTACTTCAATCTCGACTGTGCCAGCGGGAAGAGGGGAGATGTCAGGTCTCTCCTCCTTGAAGAACAAGCTGTCAAATTGACCAACAGTGCCAATAGCAAGACGTGCTGGCTTGGCATCCTTGAGGGAAGTAAGCTTTGGAATTTCTCCTTGCTTCTCACGGAAAGTTCTGTTCATGTTCTCTTCTGGAACCATTCTGCTGACGTGGAGGATCTCCCTCTGCAACACAAATTCGAAATCAGTTGGATCAGATTGGTGGGCATCCTGGAGGAATTTGTTGATTGTCAACATGGTGTCCATACTCTGCTGAGGAGAATCCAAATCCAGAGTGATGAATTTCAAAGATGGCTGTTCAAGCATGAGTGCACGAGAGAGACCGGAAATTAGAGAGAAGTCTGGTCGCTCTCCCTGGAAGTTGTTGCCTCCAGTGAGCCAGATGAGGTTGAGCGCTTTATCGGTCATTACCTTGACTTTGACCATCTCAGCGGCAGTCAAAGTAGACATGGCAGGGCGAGTGAGCTCAATGGTGGAGATGATGGTGGATTTTGGTTTGACAGCAGCATCAGTCAAGTCATGGAGAGAGACACGCTCAACGGTCTGACCAAGCGTTTTGGAAAGGTTCTTGATCAAGATGTCGTTGAAGGACTTTTGTGCAGCTTCCTCGACAACCAATATGTCACGTCTCTTGATCTTGGCGGCCTCAGTTGGAAGTAAGGTAGCGATAGCAATGGTCTTGTCGGCAATAGTAGAGAATCCCTCGAATGAATGGTACTTCGATGATTGAATAAGGAGCTTTCCATCTGGTGCAAGCAATTCAGAGAAAGTGGAAAAATCTTGGCCTTCGAAACCGCTTGGTACGATAACAACATCGTACTCTCCTTGGGTCTTGCCCTTGCTTGCTTTAGGTTCATTAAGAGATTGAAGAGATTCGACGTTCTCGACGACAAGTTCGTTTTTCTCTGAGAAGTGGCCTCTGGCATATGAGCGGTATCGTTTGAATGGTGTGTCTATGCGGAGGACATCCAGGAATTTCTTGCTAAGCGCGATTGAGCTGTTTATATCCAAGATCTTGAGAGCTGGGTCCTTGTGAGAAATGAGATCCAATGCGGCAACGAGTTTGGCCTCCTGCGAGTGCCCAGATGTAGCGAGGTAATCAGCGAAGCCTTTGTTTGAAAGGATTGACACATCGGGCTTCCAGAGCACTCTGAGCATAGGCTCGCGGTCCTCTTCCTCTTCCACTTGAGCAGCACCTTGGTATCCAGTAGCGTGTACATCTTTGAGGTAAGCGCACGTTTGACCTTGACCATTGTGCATAGCAGCGGTAATGACAATTGCCGAGAAACCAACTCTCTCAGCAGATGTATCAATCAACCATTCCTCTTGTGCTGGAGTCTTAGGTGCCTGGAAGTGCGCCTCGCCAATAGAAACTGGCACATTTGCACCAAGATCCTTGATCACACCGGATGTTCCGGCAATGATACCAGCTTGCAACATAGCATCTATGGTAATGGGGTGAATAATGTATTGGGATTGAGTTGTCTTTCCTTCACCGCCTCCTTGAAGGAGCTGTGTCTTTGCGATAGCATGTCTGCCAGTCTTGGATCTTGGAGTCTGAATTTCCTTGATGGATGTAAAGGCTGGACCGAAGTTGAGACCAACTTTGATGAATTGTCCATACCAGTTTCGCATGGCGAGAGGTTCAAGATCTATGGAAGATGGCAGAATCGAGGCCTTGAGGTTATCTGAAGTATCCTCGACGCTGATCTTTCCAGCCGCGTGAGTGGTAGAGATTCCATCCTTGAAACTGGTGATCTCGAATTCCCACCAGTTCTTAGAGTTGGTTGTTCCTGAAATTGCCATGGGACGGAGAGTGGTGAAGATCTCGGCTCCTCCATCATTTGCATCAGCAGAAAGAACGAATGCCTTAAGAATTTGAACATGACGAAGGCTGAAAGATGGAGCGTCTGCGACGGTCTTGCCGGCAACTTGAGTTGCAGCTTCAATTGCCATAGCAACATATCCAGCTCCGGGGAAGACGACTGTCTCTTCCAATTTGTGATCTTTCAACCATGGGACGTCTTCAACCTTGAGAATGTTTCTCCAAGATGTTTGCAAGCCATTGCCACCAGGAATTTGAGAACCAAGAAGATCATGGTGAGGGTACTTCCTCTCTCTGAATTCGACACTTGAGCGGCACTCATTCCATAGAAGGTTCTCATAAGTCCATGCGTATGGAGGCAGATCTGGAAGAACTTTGCCTTGGGGCTGAGCATATGGAGAGTTATGAGAAGCTTTCGAAGTTGTCGATGCTTCAACGTAGTTGACTTGGGCAAAGTCGACGTTGTGTCCGTGAAGATAAAGTTGGCCGACCATGTTCAACACACAAGTGACAGCATTCTTTCCTCGAGTAAGGGCTGCAGAGTAGTGGACATCATCTGCCTTGATGTTCAACTTGGTTTTGGTTTGCTTGATCGGAAGCTCAAGGGCGGAGTGAGGACCCAATTCAATCATGTGAAATTTGGCGATCTTGAGAACACCCTCAACAGCGTCGCTAAAGCGGACTGGAGACTCCAAATTGGCACGCCAGTAGCTTGGGAGAACCTTTCCAGAAACAGCTTCTCCAGTGACCGACGAGATCCATTGCGCGGTGTGTTCTCTCTTTGATTGTGGAACACTTGGCAAGTTTTGCTCGAGAAGATCCTCGTAATCCTGTCCAAGAAGAGACATGTGATGAGAGTGGTAGGCTCTTCCATCTGTTGCGAGCTTTCGAGCAAACGTGCCAGCCTCTTGCAGCTTGGCGAGAAGTTTGTCGATTCCATATGCATCTCCACTGATGGTCACACTTTCTGGGGAGTTGATACAAGCAACTCTGATAGCCTTAGAGAGACCAAGAGCGTCAATCTCAGCTTGAGCTTGTTCCTTTCCAAGACCGGCAGCCATCATGGCTCCTGGTACAGGGTTCTTGCTTTCTCCCACAACATATCCACGATAGTATGCTACAATTATCGCTTCAGCTGCTGTGAGGAAACCGGCGGCAAAGGCGGCCCCAATTTCACCAGAACTGTGACCGATGACTGCCTCGGGCTTGATGCCCCACTTGGAGAGTAATTGAACGTAGGCAATTTGAATAGCAGTGCAGACAGGCTGCGAACGAGTGACATGGTTGATTTTTGAGACATCTTTAGTATCGAGAATGGCCTGTCGCAAAGTCCATGTTGGAGCATGTGGTAGAGTTTGGAGGACATTATCTAACACCACAAGACTGCGGCGGAACGAAGGGAATTCCTCGATCAATTCCTTGCCCATTTGTGCCCATTGAGCACCTTGTCCAGTAAAGACAAAAGCGAAAGGAAGCTTCGAGTATGACTTTTCGCCCATATATACAATGCTGTCCGGGCCGAGATCTTCCTTGAGGGTCTTTTGTCCAGCCAAAGTGAAAGCTCTGGTGGACAGGTTGGAGCGGCGTGCGCCAAGTGTGTAGGCCAAGTCGACGACATTGACCTCGCTCATATCGACGGATGAGAGGTTCTTGATTTGTCCCTCCAAAGATGCAGGGGTATTGGCAGAAATAGGGAGAATGAATGTTGGTCTCAACTGGGATAATCGTTCAGATGATGGGCCGCTCTTAGCTGGGATGAAGTTTTGTGCAGATTCCAAAATAACGTGAGAGTTAGCTCCTCCGTATCCGAAGGAGTTAATTCCAGCTCTTCGTGTTGGTTTTGACAAGCTGAATTCTGGGTTCTCTGAAGGCCATTCTGTTTGTCCAGTAACAATCTTGACGCCCCATTCCTGGGTCTTGATCTTGGGATTGACATTCTTAACACCAATAGTTGGAGGAATAGTGCTCTTTTCAAGGGCCAACGCAACCTTGAACATGCTTGAGAATCCAGAAGCAGCTTCGCTGTGACCCATATTTGTTTTGACGGACCCAATAAGAAGTGGGTTGCCTGCAAGCCTCTTCTTGAAGACTCTAGAGACAGCTTCGACTTCAATTGGGTCTCCAACTGGGGTACCAGTTCCGTGGCACTCAACGTATGCGGTCTCGTTGAGTACGTGCTCCAAGCCGGCCTTAGCATAGGCTTTTCGGATGACTGCCTCTTGTCCATCGGCACTTGGAAGCGTGATACCATTGGTTTTTCCGTTGGCATTGACAGCTGAACCACGAATGATACCTCGGATTGGGTCGTTGTCCTCGAGAGCTTTGCTTAGTCGTTTGAGGAGAACAGCACCAATACCGTCAGCTCTTCCGTAACCGTCTGCCGAGGTGTCGAAAGTGTGGCAGGTAGATGTACCGGAAAGCACACCGGCCTTCATGGTGCCCAAGTGCTGCTCTGGTGACTGAATCAGATTGGCGCCAGCCGCAATTGCAGATTCACACTCGCCCGCATCGAGAGCGGCGCAGGCCATGCTTTAAGTTCTATGTCAGTGTTTTCCCCCTCTATATTGAGAGATAGGGCATGGAAATGTGAACTTACTGAACGGCGTAGAGAGAAGAAGAACAAGCGGTATCGAGAACAACACTATTTAGGTTTAGTATATTCTTCACAGGACAAATTGGGTCTTAGCTCACCTAGGACCGAGAAGGTTAAAGACGTGACTAATTCTGTTTGACAAGATAGTCGTCCCCATACCGGTAGCGTTGTATCGATGGAAATTATCCGAGTTCTTCGCTTGCATGATCATATAATCCGTCGTGAAATTGCCGACGTAGCAGGCAATGTTAGCACCAGATACTTTCTCAAGAGGAGCGCCAGCACTCTCGAAACATTCGTAGCAGACTTCGAGAAGCTTGCGTTGTTGCGGATCCATGAAGGTCGCTTCAATGTTGTTTATTCCAAAGAAACCATTGTCAAAGTTTCGAATGTCTTCCTTGAGGAAGTATCCACCCTTGGTGTTCATGCTTCCAGGGCGTTGAAGATTAGGGTGGTAGAAAGAGTCGATGTTCCATCGGGATGCAGGAACATCGCATTGTCCAGATTGCTCTGCTACCAAGAGTTTCCAGAGATCAATGGGGGATCTGACATCTCCTGGCAGTCGGCATCCTTCATAATATTAGAATCGTACTCAAGTCTCCAAAAAAGCGGCTTCACGTACCCATTCCAATGATGGCAATTGGCTCTGTCTCCTGAAGAGACTTGGCCATTAAAGGAGGCGATGATGCACCGGAGACATCCCCGCTTGAGGGAGGATCATTCTGGAGGTAAGGAGCCATGATTGACGAGAGTAATGATAAGAGAAAATAGTATAGTGTATGTATATATTCCTCGTTGACAGGTTGGTTCTAACCTGGGTCTGCGTCTTTCATGAGAGAGAGAATCTTGGTGCCGAAAGAAAGAGTTGTTGGTCTCCTGGTGGGGTATATATTCTATAAGACCATATCGCTGCGTATATCTTTAGACGAGTTAGATCGGGGCTGAGGTCAGAATCAAAGTGTGCATCGGGATCCGTACAAAATCATTGAACCTCACCGGAATGGTAACGGATATCCTGTATGAATTACTATTTTCTGTCAAAGGAGGAAAATATAATAGGAATCCGGTCTGTAAGACGGCTGAGGCAAAGTGGTAAGCGGAATTCGCTTAGATACATGGACTGGTGGAGAATGGACTGGGAGATCTTACTAAAGCGTTATCTTGAGAACAGGGAAGTAACGCTTCCCAAGTCGGAATTCCGGAGAATCAATCGAGAAAGTCTTCTTTTCTAGCTGAGCTGTACATTTGGAAAAAGATGTTTAAATAGCAAAGAGAACCCTTGTCACCTTCAAGATCCAACTAGAACAAGCGGCCCAAAAGAACATGATGCAACAGAAGTTTGCTCTCATCACTGGGTAAATTTGTCGCTTCTTGAAATTTGCATCTAGGGTGAACTTACTAACAATCTGGGTAGATGCGGCAGTGGAGGAATAGGCCATGCTCTTTCCGCACGGCTGCGAGACGAGAGTGGGTGTTCTACTGTTTTGCAGATTTGGTTGTGTTAAGTAAATTACAGACATCGAGGTCATTTCAACACTCCTACCGCACGAATCGGACGAGCATCTCACCTCTCGAGGCGTCCACGTCGTTCGAACTGATGTCACAAAGGATGATAGCGTCCAAGAACTCAAAAGATTTCTCCAGAAACTCACTGGGGGGAGATTGGATATTTTGATCAATAATGCGTATGTCACAAATTCCGGTTCGGTGTAAGGTGGCTAACTACAAAATCCAGGGGAATATGTTAGTTGAAGTTTCCCGCCGATCGCATACACTCATTAACGATTGAAGGTTATACTATGCCAGCTACGGATACGAAGGTTGCAAATGTTGAAAAGATGTTTGCAGTGAACGTTTTTGGACCGATGCGTGTTGTTCACTTCCTTCATCCCATGTTGATTGAAGCAAAGGGTGTGGTGGTAAACATAGGATCCATCGGAGGAATCTGTCCATTTGTGTATGGAGCTTCATATAATTCAAGCAAAGCTGCGCTACATCACTACGGAAACACATTGAGAGTAGAAATGCGTCCTTTTGGGTGAGAACTCGTCAACTACAGTAGCTTTAGAGGCTGATCGCTAACCGAGTGTAGAGTCAGAGTAGTGAACATCATTTCAGGAGAGGTTAGCACTAACATCTTGAAAAATGATCATGGGAGATCCTTACCCGAAGGTACAATAGCTCGAGGGCATTATGGTTAACATGCTCACTGCTCTCAGATTCGGTATATTATCCAATGAATGAAGCCTTTCAGGCCCATCTTCACCGAACTCCTAGTACGTTTCTGGCTGCCTTCGAAACCGTCTGTTTACTGATTATGGCCTGCAGATGCCATTACACCAACTCAATATGCCAAGGGCGTCGTGAAGGAGATACTTAAGAAATCGCCAACAGCATGGTTTTGGTTCGGAGCGTCTTCAGGGACAATCAGAATGATAGATGCACTCCTGCCTCGCACGACCTGGGTAAGTTACCATTTTAAAAATGTCAGTAAGATGGTGATGTTATGTGATACTAACATTGATAGGATTGGTTGTTTGGACGAATGTTTAACCTTGGACAATTGGCCCGCCCTTCCCCTAGCGTAAAACTCCACTAGAAATAAGCTTGTGTAATAAATATTTCGTATGCCGCTTCTCCACAAAATCTCAATTTGAAACTTGTGAAACGAATCTATGATTATCGTGGCTGTGTGAATCGAATGATCCATTCCTTCAGGTGGACGTCGGTAGATCTAGAAGAGACGAAGAACCTCCCTACTCCCAATAGAATTGATGTGAGATGAAATGAAACACGTTTGTCCCACGTGTGAGAACGTTTTGTGCATGGCGAATCAGCTTCCCGTCTTCAGCCGCATAGCAAGGGAAAGAGCGGCTTGCGCCGAAGAGCCTCTGACGCATCGCTGGCTAGTATGAGTCCAATTAGACAGAAGAATGGCCGTAAACACCCCGTACAGTACTACATGGTCCCCTCATCCCAGATCATCTAGGACAATCCAGATGATTACCCAAAGCTTCAGGACTACTTTCCTCAATTGTCCTACAACACTAGAATGACGCATCTAACATCTCGCAAATTTCTGGTCTTGACATAAACGATGTCAAAGAAATAGAACGACATGGTCCTCAACGCCACATTCTTAATCCATCTCGAAGATGTATACCCGTCTGGGTGCGGTGTTCCGGTATTGCATCGGAGCCGTTGCTGACAGACACCCTGACGGGCATACCGTAGAACACAGCATGCTGAGTATCTACGTACTTGACATATCTATATGATGCCGTGGTTTCGCTGACCAGAAAGCGGTTGATTAATCTGACAACACAAAATGAAGCTTGACGGAATCGCACTCGTTACAGGGGCAGGTATGCCAATTTTTCTGCTCTCCGCCTTTCTGTCCTCTTAGATTAATCTTCACCACTTTCACAATGAGGATCTCTCATGCTGACTCAGATATCTATAGGAAGTGGCATCGGCCGCGATTGTGCGATTGCCTTTGCAGTTGAAGGTGCATCTGGTGTAGGCTTCGCTGATCTGAACCTTGCTGCCGCCCAAAGCGCCGCTCATGATGCTAGAGCGAAAGCTACGAATCCCAACTTCCGCGCGATCGCCATTGAGGTCGATGTGAGCAGTGAAGAGAGCGTTATCAGGATGGTCCAAATTGCAAAGAAGGAATTCGGGCGTATTGATTACAGTGTCAATAGTGCTGGCGTAAGTTTGAAAGGATTTCCAAAGTGTTTTGCAATATCCATCCGGGGATGTATTTGCTGATAACCGAGATGTAGATAGGGGTTCAGCAACCACGGCCCGTCACCGATATGGTGATTGACGAATTCCAGGCCTTTTTCGAAGTCAATGTCAAAGGCACCATGCTGTGTGTGCGAGAGGTCAGCCAAGTGATGAAAACCCAGGAACCGAGGGTGGTAGAGGGAAGAACCGGACCACGCGATGCGGGCCGTGGCAGCATCGTAAATCTTGGATCTGGCAATAGTTTTGTTGCGACACCAGCAATCGTCCAATATACGGCTGCCAAACACGCCATCATGGGCATCACGAAGACTGCTGCCCTCGACACATCGCCGTACGGGATTCGCGTAAATGCTGTTTGCCCATCATGGGTAGAGACGCCCATGGTCGATCGCGCGTTCGCTGAGCAGCAGGAATTCTTTGCTGCTCTGGTCAAAGCTATTCCCGCAGGAAGAATCGCGACTCAAGAGGAGGTATCGGATGTGATCCTCTTCTTGAGCAGCCCGAAATCGAGCTACGTGACGGGAACAGGTTTCATCGTGGATGGAGGAACGACGCTGCAAATGAAGATATAAATTGTATATTCGCCAACGCCGTTTCTATATGCTAGGAACCAATGTAACCATCGTGTCTCAATAGGCTGTGGTGTGCGTGTGCGTGTGAATCTCATTTCGCGAGCGAAGTGCTTGACGCGATCCAGGTTCGCGAGACTCATGGTCGTGTTGAACACCGCCCGCCAAAACCTCGGGACAAGTTTCAACCAATCAATCCTGCCCATTCGCCCCACGGATATTTTTATGTGTAAATAAGACCTCCACTGTCACCAATTCAACATATCAGAGTTATCTTTCCTATACTAGTAGATATGATGATTGTGATAGATCCTGGATTCACTTGACCTTTCACAGCTCAGGTTATTGGTTGTTAGACTATCGGGCTTAGAGATAGACACAGTCCCCTCGCAGAAGTAGCAAGATTCTGGGGTATCTACTAGTGTGTCATAGGGTATTTCAAAGTACTTTTTATATGACTTGCTTATCTCCACAGGTTCTGGGGTCGCGAAACATCCTGCTATGTTTGCGAAAAGACCATGCTTGCCTCCTCTAGTACCTTAATTATTAGGAGCTGAATACGATATAACTTTTGGCTTCATCTTAGAACTTCGTTTGAATTCTTGTTCTTAATCTGTGCTACCGCCACAAAGATCGACCAAACAAACACCTCCCCTCTTACCCAGTATTTGCTGTCTGGATTCTGATTTACTGGAAAAGAGTAAGTATCCCACCATAACCCGTTCCTGAATCCTGCCTAGATGAATAAACATCAAACTAAGCTATCTGTGTTTCGTGGGCGTTCTTGGTGATCCCATATCTTTCCAGTTGGTAGCAGGTAAGCTTACCACTCGTGGCAGGAGCTGACCCATCAAGTCCAGCTTGTCAAGCCACAAGCGACTTAAAACCCTCTGTTTTCGCGAACCCTGGACCAATAGACTCATTGGATCTTTTCGAAGTAGACCGGTATTCCGGTGTTGAGTGTTACGACGGGAGGAACTTCCTCCCCGTGTAATGGTGTCATGGAATACTCCGGATATCGAATGTCCATCTAGCTTATGTTTAATCGAACGACGCTTCCCATTCCAAAAAAGATAGAATAGTATAACCTTGACTAAAGGTCCGTTTAGAAAGAATAGATCGATCTGATCTTATGAGCAACAATTTCCTAAATTCAACAACATGACAGGCACGTCTCGATCATGGATCGCTTCGGCGTTCGCGAATCCAATTGTACTCTCTGCAATAGCTGTGGCTATCATAGTTGGTTATTATGTTAGAGCTTGGTACAAACTCCGTATGTTCAAAGGGCCATGGTTGGCGAGCTTCTCGGAAGCATGGTTATTTGGAGCAACCAGTTCAGGGGATGTGCACATGAAACTTTACGACGTCTGCAAGGAATATGGTATGTAATCTGTTCCTTGAAATGACTTTTTCTCTTCGGAATTGAAATAATGAACTGATACAATGTTTATCGACGCAGGGGACTTCGCACGAGTTGGACCCAACTGGTTGATGACCAGTGACCCCGAGGTCATCCGTTACATGAGTGCCGCAAAGTACAAACATCAAAAGTCGAATTGGTATCAGGCCCTCAAAGTCGATCCATACGTGCATAGCGTCTTATCCGAGACCAGCCTAGAAAAACATGATAAACTGAGAGCCAAAATGCAAGCAGGGGTATGTCAACACCACCCCTTGAATTTTCCAGCTAACCAGTGAAAGTATTCCCTGAAAGAAAACAAAGATCTTGGTCCCAAAATCGACTCCCAAATCTTGTCTCTTGTTGATCTGATCGAGCGAAAATATGTTTCCACGACTGCGGAAGTGAAACCTATCGATTTCGCTCGTACCGCACAGTACTACTCCCTCGATGCAATCACGAGTATTGCGTTTGGGAAAGCTTTTGGTTACTTGACGGAAGACAAAGATATGCATGGCTTCATCAAGATAGTTGAGACGGAACTTCCGTTGGCGACATTTTGTGCAAATACTCCTACGCTTGGACAAATTGTTTTTGGGAGTGGTTTATTGAACGTCCTTTGGCCAACCAGTGCAAAAGATCAAACTGGACGAGGGAAATTAATGGGGTGAGACTGATCTTGGGCTTTCATGGCTATCACAATTTTTGACGCAATTTAGGATCGCGAAAGAAGTCGTCTCGGAACGTATCGGTCCCAATAAGATTGAAAAGGCTGATATGCTTGGGTCTTTCCTTCGCAATGGGTTGGATCAGCGTCACGCCGAATCGGAAATCTTAACAACAATGTAAGTTTACAATATTCTCTCAAATACTAACCAAACAAGTCATATATTGAACCTTTCAGTGTCGCTGGTTCGGACACAGTAGCCACAGCTATTCGTGCTACCATGCTCCACATAATGAGCACACCACGCGTGTACAACACCATGGTTACCGAAATAGAAGATGCCATATCCAAAGGCCAAATCTCCTCTCCCATCACCTCCGCAGAATCCAAAACCTTACCCTATGTCCAAGCCGTAATCAAAGAAGGTCTACGAATCCACCCGCCCATCACTGGATTACTTCCCAAGATCGTTAACCCAGGAGGCGAGACCATCAAAGGACGATTCGTGCCAGGAGGCACTCATATCGGACAATGCGCTTGGGCCGTCCAGAGACACCCAATATTCGGGAAAGATGTTGATGTTTTCCGACCAGAAAGATGGACTGAAGCGACTGAGGGGCATAGAGAGGAGATGACGAGAACTATGGAGTTGATGTTTGGATCTGGGAGATTGGGATGCTTGGGTAAGGCAATTGTGTTAGCTGAGTTGGATAAAGTTTTTGTTGAGGTACGTATTTTCTCTATTCAGATATTGGACCATCACTAATTCTTTTGCAGATGCTGAGAAGATTCGATTTCGCTCTTATGTATCCTGCTGCCCCTTGGAGGAGCACAAATTTCACCATGTTTTTGCAGGATAAGATGTGGGTTAGGATTACTAAGCGCGAAACATCACCCTGGAGTGAGAAAGTCGCAGTGGGTGAATCTGTAGAAAACGGTGGAATCGAAAGTTATTAAGAGGTAGCTAGCTGGTCATTGACCATTGGAATTAGGGGCCCTCGAGCCATTTACCCGGTTCTACGTATTAGGCTTTCAATGATCTACTTCTGGCTCACAGGTTTCTAGAAATGTTGTTTTCTATCTATATCAGGATGCTTTGGAATATTTTGTCTTATTGTTTATCACTTTCCCTCAACTCTCCTGGATCACTTATTTCTTATCGTTCTAGTCTCTCAAATCAATTGCCTTCCTATCCTCAGGACTCTTAAAGGGTATAATGCCCGAGATACTCAATATCTACATTTTGTAGGAGAGTTAATGGATTTAGTTTCTCTCGGGCATATTTCTCATATTTTGGTGTGATCTTTGTCTAGAAATAACCCAACGAAACATTTGAATATACCTTTAGCTTAAGGACTTTGGAATATTGCCGATTCATAAGACTTTGCATTCTCTGCCAGAGCGCTAAAATTGCCCCAAATCAAATTGTGATCTATTTATACCACTTGGAATGATAACAGAATTGTTACAAATCAAAGGTGCTAAGATTTAGTGAAACCTTCATGAAGTCAACTTGTAGCCGACCGAAATCTTTTTGCTTAATCTTTTGACATATGTGGCCCATAGAGTATGCCTTCTCGCAGAAGGTCTTTGAGATAGAAACCCCAAGGTTTCTTCAGTCCCCACAGAGCCATCGCCGCAAACAAATCCCGAACCATCTTGATTACAATGTTTCTATCGCACGTCATTGTCTCATGCAAGGCTTTCGTAGCAACAAGACAACGTCATATTACCTTGATTAGACAATGAATCATAGGATTAGCATTGGGAAGGAAGAAGCGTGCTCCCCACATGTCATCAGAAACACAACATTTCGTTAAAGTAAGACCGCCAAGAGTAATCAGACCAATACGAGATATACAGAGATAATTCTGGTCAATAGGCTTTACATTGGGCTGATCGCGACATTATGCTCCTGCCACTAGTCGATATGCAAGTGCGGCCGTACTCATGTTTAAATTCGTCGCACATGCACTCGGAATTTGGTATCCCATCATAGTTCGACGGACGAATGCATACCCGTCTTGCTCTCTGAGACCGCTGCAATGTTGGTCTTACAGGAATTCCTTCGCGCGTTTTGCAAATACGGATCCTTCATCGGACATCTTGTACCACCAAAGCGTGTGCTAGGCTGGCATATGGCGTTTAGGTCAGGGGCAGTGAGCTAAGCGAGGGCTTGCAGCAGCTCTCACCCAGCCCTGTCACTGAATGCGTCTGACTGAGACAAAAACCCAACTAAGAAATACCTGAAGTTATCGCGTTTTCCGGAATTCCGAAGCAAGAATAACAACACAAGAAAAGTAAGTTTCCGTAGCATATCAATTCGGAATTCACTCTCACCTAAAGCGGTGTAGACTAGCGACGGGCGGCGATGATTGAGGTTGAAGATGACTGCTTTAGAATGCCGGGGAACTTGATTGATTGAGGCAGAACGTCACATAAATAATAAGCTGGTAGCATAGAGAAAGTACAAAACGTCGAGAAACATCTTTCTAAGCTTTTAATTATTCATTAACTCCATTTCTCCTCTTTGACTCATCTTGGAATCATTTGACAATATCTTCACACGTGAAAATGGCTCCCATCAAGACCCCTACCTATGATCCAAAGTACAACGAACCTGGACCATTCACCAAGTTTCCAGGAGAGGGTCTTCCTGAAATAAAGCGCTACATCACAACCCATGACGCAAACGGGGAAGGTGTTTTCCTCCCATCAGACAGTGGAGACCACCATGCTTTGATGGGAAATGGCCGTGGCGTTTACAGCATCATCTATACAACCAAGGAGGCTCAAATCGACCTGAACGATGATGCTGATCTAAAATTTGCCAAGGAACCTGTAGGTCCCTCCCCTGCTCCCGCCACCATTTACCCCAGAAAAAAACCACAGAATTGGTGGAAGTGGAATATGACTAACTGAAATATTTTAGCCGGGACTCCACGTTCCAAATGGTACTTTGGTCCGAATGATCGATTTCGCACCCGGAATCGAGTCGCCCATCCACCGTGCCATGTCCTTGGATTATGGAACTGTGATTGAGGGAGAGCTTGAGGTTGAGCTTGATAGTGGAGAGAAGAGAATCATGCGTCGGGGCGATGTTCTTGTGAACCGAAATGCCCTTCATACGTGGAGAAACACCTCTCCCGACAAGTGTGCTCGTGCACTTTTCATCCTTCTGGACATCGCGCCTATGAAGCCAATTGGAGGGAAGGAGATCAAGCTTGAGCTGGGTGAGCTTTCGCACGATTATGCTGAGGACCACTAAATCGGGGAGAAGTGGCAACCGTGGATGGAAAGTTAACTATGATGACACTCAGATTTGCATCTGTGTATCTGGTTAGCGAGATTTAACCGTAGAATCAAAATGAATTATGTTGGGTTCACACTACTTTTGATACTTGAATTGGTCTTAACGTTGAAAAGTCTGCTAATATGGGTTCCATTTTTCGGTTTATATATATTGCTTGATGACATACTCATTGTATACTTCTAGATCATCTTCAGGAGATGAGTATGGCTTGAGAAAACCCAATGTAGACAGTCAAGTCGGTAGCCATGTTCTTAATGGATGTCAAAAATGTTTTTATGTAGTTCTGTTGTTATCATTCTGAAATGAATAATACCCAGCTATCAATCTGGTTATCTGGGTTGGGTCGGTTGTTGCACTGTAACTTCCCTGGACCACACGAATAACGATTTAAAAGTTTTGCGGCAAAGAAAAACACATTTTCTGTCGCTCTTGGTATCATTGGGGGGCCTCAGAGCCACCTACAGTGGAATTCAGCTTCTATTTTCAAAGTGTCTGTCACTTCCATCCTAGAGAAAACTTGTACCTTGGATGTGTAGTAAAGCGATCCGCATTTGCAGTATTTCGCCATACAAAGAGCGAAAGCGACCAAAAATACTCACATGCCAAGGAGACGAGCCTCGAAAAGACCCTGTTATGGCTTCACTCCGAGAACACACTTTCTGGCCTTTCTAGGGGTTGAGTGGACATATAACAGAAACCCACGCCCCCCGAGCTGCATTTAAAGATTCCAAAGGAAAAGGACAAAGGCTTACATACAGCCATGCACTCTTTCAAGTCATTGAATTCAGCGAGTCTCTCGTTATCACCGGTAACGAAGATCTACCCTTTTTCTGTCGAAGTATATGATCAACATTACGTGGGGGTAGGAAATTGAATGTTATAGCTCTCACGGGAGGTCACATCATTAAAACACCAACGGAAGCACAACATGTCGCATGCCTCTTAACACCGGTGCATTTTAGTGATGATGCATGCATGTCGTGCTTGTTTTCGAATACAACCTCTTATCTATCGAATGAAGTTGAAGCCTTTGTTTTGTTACTTCCACGGTAATCAAGAGAGATATCGGTTTTCGGAACTATAGAAACGCCGGTTGCGATCGTATATTCTCGTCTCTCATTCGCTTATCAGCTCTTCCTATCAGGATATACGTGTCCAACACGGGTGACCCAACAGAAAGGAAACTTCGAACGCACCATCATGATCAGCTTACCATCTATGTGCCTTCAACCGTAGACTAAGAACTAGCTACAATTTTTTGACCAACTCGATTTGAATTTCCTCACAGGGCACCAAAAGAGCTTATTGACATGTCGAAAATAAAGAATTTAGAAATTCTTGTCCTATCAGCTTTTCAGCCCGCGGCCGGCACATAGAATGCTGACACCCCTCTCAGTCCTGTGAGTTTCACAAGAAAGAGAGACGCAAGAAAGGAAGCATAGAAATAGGCATCTCATCTGACCAACCTCAGAAACATTTTACCACATTATACTTGGACCCGCCAATCCAGCTCTTTCCCAAACAATATAAAAGGAAGAAGCCTTCCCGTCTGCAATGACTTTTTTAGGAATCTGTCTCGTTTCTTAGCCTTACCCGCCATTACGTGAAAGGCTAGCTCACTATGAAACAAACGCTTTTATATAAAATTGAACGGTTGAATGGAAATACTTTCTCGCTGTCCTTTTTTTAATCTCCGCTTCGCTATACATGCATGAAGATGCGTCCGTGATCGGCTTGTGTTGGGACATTCTGGGCTTCTACGCTACTCTATCCTACCTAGGAATCTCACTCGTACAGCTTTATGCTGTCAGAATAGTATGCATATGCAGTTGCCGTGCATTTTAAAATTCGGGTGACGTGATCACGTGCGTGGAGAGTTCAGGGGCTGGACCCACTTCGGTTACACAAGCGAGGGCTTTGGGTTGGAAAAAATAGCTTTTCGGGGTCTGGTTTGGACTAGAACGAGAGTAGCAAAAAAACGATATCGCTTTGTTATTTGGCTAAGAAACACAATTATTGCCTGGATGATGAAATATTCAAGGGAAATATGATACCATTTCTAAAATATTGACTACCTAGATCCTACCAATTAGGTATTATTTCCACTACTACATTAAACCAACATCCCGAAACGTTCCGAATCTATCAGGTCTATTCAAATAGTATTCCTCATCTTCTTGTGATTCTCCCATTCACACTTGGGGGACCCCAGACAAATCCAACTTATTCCTCCTCATGAACAGAGATAAAACCAACGCAAGAGTTCCGGCAACCATAGCAATAACAATTGCCTTATTAAAACTTGACACAATGTCAGCTACAACCTGTATTTGCACAGATTGCGGAAGGCTATCAAAGAAAGAGCCTCCGACTCCTGCAATAAGTCCTTGAATGTATTTGAGATCCACACCTGGTAGAGCCTTTGCAATATCATTTTGGGCGGTATTGAGAAAGACGGCGTTGGCGATAGTGAGGCCAATAGTGGCACCCCCTATTTGGGCACTAGAAATGAAACTGATGGCCTGAGAAAGAACCTCGGGGGCAACGAGCGCTTGTGCAACCGAGAATGGTGCTTGACTAAAAGAACCGGCGCCGATACCAATCAGTACAGTGTAGCCGTAGATTGAACTATCGCGCGTGCTCGGATCGACGGTATAGAGAAGGGCAGAACCTGTAATGACCAATATGGAGCCAAAAGTAAACCACGGCATGTAATAACCAAAGCGACCCATTCCCCAGCCGTTGATCATGACGAATGTTATCAAAAGCATGATATATGGTAACAAGCGTAGCCCCGCTTTCAGTGCCGAGTCCCCTTTTACCAATTGGTACAATAATGGGATGAAGTAAATTGGGACGAATATACTGGTTCCGCCACAAGCCGTTTCGATGAATAGGATGACCATCTCTTTCGACTTGAGAAATTGTACTGGGAAAATCCGTCGCTCTTTTGTGGTTCCGATGGCGAATATTTGCTGAATTATTGTCATGATGAAAAGAACGCCTCCGACAACGAAGAGAGGAATGGTCTGTTTGCCATTCCATTCGTAAACCACTCCACCAAAGGAGATTGCCATGATTGTGGATACCAACGTCCCAGCGAGTAAAGTGGCACCAACCCAGTCGATCTCAATAATTCTTTGAGCAAAGGTAGCACCAGGTCTTGGGTCGACACGTGGAAGAATAAAGAGATAGACCGGGGAGAACAGACCGCCAATGCACAGGTTGATGTAAAAACCCCATCTCCAGGTTGCGCTGCTATCTGCAAACCCCCCTCCGACAAAAGGTCCGCATCTGTTATAGAGTATTAGTATACCGTAACAAGAAGCCTTGATAACACCCAAACTTACACTGTTCCCAGCCCCCAGACAGCTCCCGTCAAAGCCAGATAAACTGGACGCTCAGCGATCGTGGTCAAAGCGGATAGTAAAGTCATAACACCAATGTACCTTGAGAGAAATATTAGTAGAGCCAGAATGGAGGAGAAATATTTCGCTTACATCCCCACGCCTCCAATGCCGCAAATTGCACGTCCTACTATAAGAATTTCCATGCTTGGCGCTGCCGCACACAAAGCCGAGCCAACTTCGAAGATCACAATACAGAGAATGTAAAGCCATTTAGCCTCGAAATGACCATAGCATCTTCCCCTTGTGAGTAATTGAGTCAGCTCATCCTTTATACACTCATCGTGAAAGATACTTACCATGGTAGATTCATTGCAGCCGAAGTCAATAGAAATGCCACCGAAATCCATGACAATTTGCCTGTATCATTGAATTGATGGACAATCGCGGGCTGGATATCGGCTGTAATGGTATTGTCGATAGCGAAGAGGAACGTCGACGAAAGAACAGCAGCCACAACAATCCCCCAAGACACCCCCGTTATAGTCCTGGCAGGTGGTGTCTGAAGCGGTATATCGATAGCAGGAGAGAGTATTTCATCTTGTGATGCACTCCTAGAATTTTGAAGGATATCTCTACCAAATTCGCTATCGTAGGCTGGGATTTCTTTATTGTTGTCGGCCATTTCGACCGCCTGTCCTGGATCGTGAGACATGGCTGAAATGCAGGGGATGAGAATTACACAAGTGACGGAATAAGAAGTTTTATGGTTCTAGAAACTTAGAAGATTACCAAAAGACACGAGAAAATCTGGAGAGGTGATAATAGCAAAGGAAAACAAGAGCATATAAGTTCGAAACGGCAATGTCTAGATAGATGGGAAAGAAGATATGATTCCCAAGGTGCAATCACGCAAGCACAAGGGAGCACTTGAACCCCAGTTAAAGTTACCATACCGTAACTGAACAATCAACTCTCTAAGAATTGGAAGTCTGGTAGATGGAATATGCTGAGTCAGATAGAATTTATCAATGAATCGGGACCCTTTATTGTCCGAAAGAGGGTTTGGAGGTTGACGATGTGAACGGAGTTGGAACGGACGGTCGTTCAATAACAAGCCGATTCCCAAAAGGGCGAATGAACATTGAAAACACGTGACTTTATCAACATCAAATGGGTGGCCCGGGTGGCCATCAAGTTGGCTCGTTGGATACATCGGCTGTGACTACCGATCGGGCCCGGCAAATCATTGTTCACAGTAGCGTTCGGTAAGACATCAACGGTGACGGATGTGCCTTACACCCCTGAGTCAGGCTGCGTTGGGGCTTACGATACCAGGTACGAGTACTGTACTCAAGTACAGTACAATCCGAGGGTGCCATCGCATCACTTACTGACCCCCTCGTCCTCCCCCACTCCACTAGCCCCGCAAATCCTGCTACCCCCAAGCACCTATATCTACAAAGGGGGCGGGGAAACCTATAATGGTGGCTGATTGACCAGAGCCAGATCAGCAGCACGTTACAATCAATTCAATCTTATTTTCACCATCTCTTAACTCCATGCTCTCTAAATCTCGACTTGAAGGAGCATACCTTGACGCTGTATTTACACGAAACTTTAAATTGATATTGAGACTAGTCAGGCTCGTTACCCAGCTCGATGATCAAGACTCGCACACTCAATGAGCATTTTTCAGGCGGCTGTGAATGAACGGTGCCCGCCCCAACGGCCAAGCCAGCCGAGAAATCAGTCAGGCCATCAAACAAGCCGCACGATGCTGTATTATTCTTCCAACGTGGATATTGGCTCGAGTACGAGAACAGCCAATAACCAAGCCACAGTATGTTAATGCTAGAGTACACTCAGCGTGGTACAACGAGTCATAATTGCATACAGGTTAAAAACTCGCTGTCTCCGACGTGTGGGAAGACAAGGAGTCTGATGATCTATCCCGTTCTCGTCACCATACTCTTTCTAGGGACTGTCTGTGTGCCGATCGTTTCTCGCTCTCCGTTTCTCGCTGCGCGATTCTCATCACTTAAGGATAACTTCCATCTCACATATTTTCTCATTCTCACCTCCCTTATCTATATCGAAAAGAGATGCAGCATAGAATTGAATCACACTTAACCGCATTGGGAAACCGAGTCGGCTTGGTCAAGTCCCATTCTATGTAGGAAGGATGTTTGGCTGACCACTTGAAATTTTGGATGAACGAGACCGACGCTTTGCAGACCGCCAGTCTTCAACCTATAGATTCACGTGCTTCTTGACGCAATATGGTAATTAATCTGCATATATTTGCAGTTCGGATTCCTTCCATGTGAGCTTCCACTTGTGGGTGTTGTTTGGTGCTGTGGAAGCTGACAACCACCATGTAAGATTTATCCTCCGACCCGAAGGTTACACAAGCTTGATTGCCAGCTTGCTATACGCGTCAATTGTCTCGTTGTATCTCAGCTTATCGGCTTCTCGCAGCGTTGTGGAAGGACAAAGTAGTCCGAAGTTGGATAGAATCTCTTTTCCGGCTTTATATAAAGTCGCAGACATTGGCTTTGGCTTTGGCCTGCGTGAGAACCAATACAGTCAAATTCCACGTCCTCGAGCTCGGACCGTTTGCTAGAGTAAGGAACCTTACTTGCGAGGTTGGCTGTAAGTCAATTATTTCGCTACTGCCACGTTATTGTCAGATTTCCCGAGTTTTGAAACAAGGTACGTCGTTAAAGTGACCTTTGGGCTTTCACTACTGTCAGCTCACTTGAGAGTTCCTTAGTAGGTGGCTGCTGCACGACATTTTCCACCTGTCTCTATGTATCCCATAAGCAGGTTAGGGTAGACGTCTAGCCAGAGCCAAGCTTTGTGAGGCCCCTTTTGAGAATCCCAAAGATCACATCCACCAACGATCCTTCCAAGATTTCCTGGTGGGATTCTTCACGGGATGTTTATAAACGTCCCGTGAGGCTCGGCTCCCCCCGTCCCCGTTCAATCTACCTCGATTAGGATGTGTCGGCGTTCAAAAGTTCTGAGTGGCAACTATAAATCCTCGAAGGCACAACTACATAACACGAAGATGGGCTCCCTAAATGCTAGCATTGTTCAACCGTCCCAAGAACACGTCAACGGATTAGCGGCATCTTATGATACGTACCCAAGTCACTATTTTGTGGCGCAAGATAGTAGTACACTTCGCACGAATTCCTACTTCGCCATGTGGGAGCCGGGTACCTCAATTCCCAGGTCTACTCATACATTTAATGGGATTGCCATGATTCGCCAAGTTCCAATCAAAGTTTGCAGGTCTTCCATCTGTGCCAATTGTCGGGATTGTGCCGAGATAAACAGTGTTCTAACTTCAGATGGAGTGGTTACATTATTATTAACCTTAACCACCAAGTAAATTAAGAGCTTATGATGTAA
Organism: Hymenoscyphus occultus; assembly: GCA_900536445.1. Taxonomy (NCBI): domain Eukaryota; kingdom Fungi; phylum Ascomycota; class Leotiomycetes; order Helotiales; family Helotiaceae; genus Hymenoscyphus; species Hymenoscyphus occultus. Next base: position 26,234 of record UNPT01000254.1, read on the forward strand.
ATAAATCTGTTGGGAAGGTTTTCTGCCAAGGTTCCTGCAAGTTAACTTCTCTGGTTTCTTGGTCCACGTCTACCAATCGCTGATATTTTCCATTTGCATTCTCCACAAAGGGTAAGCTGCGCCAGACGTATAATGTAGACTTACCTGATTATACACCATAGAGATCGCTTTTTCGCCGTATAGCTCGTTCGTATATTTTCCCCGGGCCCCGCTTATATATGTCGACAAATTTGGGTTAGATGAGAATGGGATGCTGCGTAGTCAAGTTACTGTATGCTCAAGCATAGTCAATTGGGTACTTGTTACGAGAATTGAGCAAAATATGGAAGCAGCCAAGTTCTCCAACGGGTAGGCGAACTGGGCAACAATATGAATCCTGGTCTTTAGGGCTGTCTAGACGGGCAACAACGTGGCAGCCTTTAGCTACCATCTCGTCAGCGTGCATACCGCTGTTACAGGCGTTCTCCAGGCTGTTGACACAAGTGGGGAACAGAAGAGCCTCCTTGGTTCAACCGCAATAGGTGGACCGTCCTCCTCGGAGCTCGACAAGCCTCCTACAGCATTGGAGGCACGTTGTGTCACCCAACATCCTTGATGTCAAAAGAACTAACAGATCGCTGGCTAAGCTGATACCAAAGTTAAGGATGCTGGCTCAAGTGAGCTTACTCCTTTGGTGAGCCTTCGCCCTCAGCCTGCTTATTCCTGATAAGTCTCCGATTTTGGCAGAGGATCGATTTCGATCCAGTAAACGATTCGCACCCCACGCCTCCAACGCCATTCTCCCGCAAATAGAAAAGAATGAAGTCAATGGTTGACATTTGTAATACCTCTCTAAAGATTAGAGCTACTTGGTGTTGAATACTTTATGGTGGGATGGAAACGTCCGTGAAAAGATTATAGAAACGCACGTGGAACCTGGAGTGGTCTTCTTATGCTATAGGACTCGTAATTTCCGGATCTCGCACTTTTCGGCAAAAGACCATTCCACTGTACTCGTTATCATGTCGCATTGTATCACTCCTCCTCGTGGTGATGAAGGATCATCGACCGAAGGTTATCTGGCCTGCCTGGACTGTGCAAAGGCTAAAGCGAAATGCGAGAAAAAGGTACGTTCATAGCCGGGAGTCTATTTGGGAAGTTGGCCGGCTGATGAACCCCGCAAACTGCAGTTTCCATGTGCACGATGTATTAGAAGAAAGATTGAATGTCGAACACGATTAACTCAAAGGGGGCCTGGTCGGTCTATTGGCAACGCTCGAAATGGCAAACACACAAAGAATAAGGAGTCATCCAGCTCAAAAACAGGAGACCCAGTTACTTCGGACGTCAAAAAGAACGTCGATAAAAAGGTCAAGTTGAACAACGACAAAATCATGGATGATGGGACAGGTTGCTTCCAACTTGACTTCAACAATACGCCATACATTGAGCATTACCTACCTGGGAAAGACCCCAATGAAATGCACTATATCCATGACATCAGTAAACAGGAACTGGATCCAAGTCTCTCTTTAGACACTTTCATGCTGAACGATTATTTCAATATCAACCACGATTTTAACTCCCACCAACTTAACGAATCTATTGACATTTCACTATCCTCCGGAACGCACTCCACATATGCATTATCACCAGCTGCATTTAATTTACCATCCGAGAATTACTTCCCGATGATGGATGTGATCATTCCTGACCAGACGACAGTCCCAATCGACACAGCAGATGGACCATTCCCCGCACTTGAAGGATGGCCTCTCTTTCGATGCAACCAAATTGTTCCCACCTCGGCATGCTCAACAACCGCAAAAAGCCACCTAGAAAGCCTTTACGCGGCACTGAACACCCAGAACCTTTCTCTTGACGAGTGTCGCTTGACAGACCACCATCATGTTGCGATCGAGCCACTTCTTGCTGGAACGAGGGACAAACTTATAGCGATAATGCAAGGCTTCTCTAATCGGGCCCAAACAATTCATGGTTTACGAAATGCCAAACAAGAAAACGCCTCCTCCATGATCGATGCCAACGCCCCATTTTTCCTCATTCTTCCACTTCCTCATGTTCTGGAGTCACTTCTGAGGGCTTGTCTAAGTTGCTACGAACCTTATTATCCAGTTTTATCGGCCGCTTCGCTTAAAACTAATAAGTTGATGGAGGGTGGAAACAACGTTGTTATTTCGAGTTTAAAGTTACTTTTTATGCTGGCTGCAGGAGCGATGACCAGTGGCGCTGGGGATACTTATCAGATTGCACATGGTCTGATTGAGATTGGAAGGATATCGTTATCTTATTTGCTTGAGGAAGATATCAAGCTTGTTTCAAATCCGGAATTATTGCAATGCGCTTTGCTGTTCATTATCGTGGCCGCCTGGAGTGGGGATAAGTGGCAGATGGACGTGAGTTTCTCTCTCGCCTTTGCCTTCTTCGTGGTGGAATTAACTTTTCTTTAGATGGCAATTTATCAAAAGGCAATGTACTTGGAGGTAACTACCATTTTGTCACCTCTCTATTGACATTTTTCTAACAAACTCTAGATGCTATCCAAGGAGAAGTTCCTAGAGCGGCGAGAATTCCAGGTCTCAACTCTTGGCTCAGCTACCGAGTTAGATCATAGCTGGCAGAGATGGAAAGAACAGGAATCAATCAACAGGTGAGATCATCATTATTTTACTAATCGCCACAAATATCACTAATCTCCCATCTAGAATGGTTTACTCATGGGTCCTGCTCGATCAAGAGATGTGTCTATTCCAAGACTCCCCATCAACTCTCTTCACCTCCCTCACGACCCTCAACACCGCAGTCCCCAGTCCCTCAACCACCTGGCGGGCCACCTCAGCAAAAGAATGGATGCATTCCCTCCCGCACTCGCACCTCCAAAGCGGGAACGTCTTCCCTCCCTCCTTGAACGAATACATCGTCCGATTCCGAGAAACCGAAAACCCCACCTCCCTAACAGATCTCACGCCCACAGTGCTCCGCTTACTCCTTTGCCACATCCAAAGTTTAGTGAGCCAAGTCCGGCTCAGCATAGCCGGAATTCATGGCAATAATAGCAACAGTAACGACAAATCCTTCAAAGCCATCCGCTACACCAGCATGGTCCTAGTCTCTGTCCGGCTAGACGAAGCTCGCGACCTGTTGCAAAAATGGTATTCCCTTTCACAATCTGTATTCAGAGGGGAAAGCACACCTACCATCAACGCAACGATGGTGCTATACCATCTCATCGTCCTCAATACACTTGTTTCTTTCCCCGAGGTGGAGAGAATGGCTCGAGGAGAAGACTCGTCTATAAAGCAGCCTTCGAAGTGGAAACAACCTCACCACTTTGAGGATACAAGGAATATCTATTTCCATTGCGGACAGATTCTGCGAATTATACGTTCTATGTCTGAGGGGAGTAGACCTGCGTGGTGGGCAGGTGCAGTGTATAGAGTGGCGTTAATTGCATGGGCAAATTGTATGTCTTGTTCTGACATCGGCTCACCAAGTATGAGCGAATATAACAAGAAACCCTCCACGCATTTAGTTATGCTGGACAGTCTTGCGGCGGAGAGCCCTCTTATCATCTCATATGTGAAGAACGCGGAGGGGACACCTGTGTTCTCGGAGGGAAATGGTGGTGCGGTCCCACTGGAGGTTCCGGGTATTATTTTGGCATATTGTACGAGGTTTCTTGGGGTTGATCAGAGGAACAAATTTATCATGGGGATTAGACTGAAGCTTTTGGCGTTGGCGGATCGGTGGGAGGCTATTTGAATTGGGTGTCATTTTGGCGTTTCTTGTCTTCCACTTCCATCTCTTTGCCTTTCTCTGGTTGCTGGTTGTACTGTAGATGATAGAGTTAGAGTTAGGCGACTTATAGTAGGGAGACTGTTATCGAATTTGAGAAAATAAACAAAGGCTATGGATTGGAGAAATTCGTATTGCTTGTCTCATATGATGATGTGAACTCTACGTGATTTTGGTAGCATTTGGAGTGTTCATCGCGTTTTCGACATTGATGCCCTTCTTGAGGTCGTCACATAATCCTATCGTCACCTTCCAAAGACTCCGAAAACTGATTTCTATTCCTCTGTATACATTTTTTATCCCGACCAAACCAACTTTATGGACGCAGAATTCTCGCCAGGAAATTAATCATTACTCCTGACGCTAGCCTGTCACAGAACAAAAATACTGCCGCTTATTTTGTCCAACTGGTTCCTGTCTACACATTGGAGACACTGCATAATCTGCATACAGCAATCTAATCTAAGGATGAATAATACCAATCTAGTCAAAGTTCCCTTCTAAGACCAGCAACTCAATAAAACCAATCTCTACATTCACTACCCTACAAGAAAAACGTGTGAAAATAGAGTGAGTGAATATATATCCAACAATAAAAAAGGGTACCAGTAGCGTAAGTGGCGTCCCCTTGATCTCATCCATTCACCGTCTCAAGCTCCAACTAGAACAGAAGTATGCCCTAAAAGGGTAAGTGACGATCGGGAGTACACGTAAAACCCCACCCACAACAAACAAAAACAAAAAACCAGGAAAACCGAGAATATATTTAAAACACAATATATCAACTCAGCATATGCCACATTAGGAAATAATTCAAGAGATCAAGAACGGTAATAACTCGTTTCAGAAATCTGCAAGAAGTAAAGTAAATCAATTTATCTCCACTCGGTGTAAGACAAGCGGGGAAAGTTATACGTTATACGTTATACGTAAAAACCCCACCTTTACGGAAAAGAAGGAACCCCGAGGGTTAAATATATATATATATATATATAGATTAGTATACATAATATTAACACACCATACTAAGATATCTAACCTTTCAGGTTTAAGCTTTAGAAATTTGCGGGAGGTGATATGTTAAAGGTTTGATTTATATTTATACGGTATAGAGTAGGGTAAGCATAATACTATAGGGTATTTCACACCTGTCTAATAGGTATGTAAGAGATGTGGTTGTTACTTTATATATATAGTACTGGTACTTCTTTTGGAATGATGTTATTCTGGAAGCTTTGTGTAAGTAAATTAGGTGGAGGTTCGTATGAATAGGACGGGTATATATGTACTAGTGGGAAAGTGGTGAAGGAAAAGGTAAAGGGAAAGGTAGGAGGAGGAGTAGGATGTCAATGGTTAAGAGGAAGAGTGGAAGAATAACGGATAACTGACTCACGAACAGACTATACTGTACTATGATTTCATATCATGATGTTCTCATTCCTCGTATCGCATTTCGCGTTTCTTCGTTATGTAACGTAGGTACCAGGGAAAAGGGGGAGGAAAAGGGAGGATTATCCATACCACAACTTACTCCCCATCCCAATCCCCATCCCATCTCATTAATCCCATTAATCCCATCTCATCATCTCATTATCCCTATTTTCTGTCCCGCTATCCATCCATCCATCAATCTCAACCCCTCAACAAGAGAACCCAAACCACCTCCCCAATCCCATCCAAAAAGAAAACTCCTTAACTAGATCCCATAAACCTCCTCCGCATGCTCCCACATCCACTTCATCCCCTCCGCTCTATACGCATCTTCCTCCACCTTGGCACCCTCAAGATCAAAAAGCATCCCATCACCCACCCCACCCCCCTCAAGGACATCATAAACCGGCCACTCTACACCACTACCCCCACCCACAGCACCAACACTCGGCCGTCCACCAACAACAAAAGCAACCCACCGCCTACTCATCTCCCTCGCCAACCCCTTCCCCTCATCCCCCAACCCCTCAAATGGATTCACCGCGTACCCCAAACCGTTAGTATTATCAAACACAAAAGCCACCTCCTGGAAATGTCCCGCGCCATTGCCCGCCGCCGTAGCAGGGACCGTGACATCCCACCGATACGCGAACGAGTTGACATTTTGCAGCGACCACGCGTGATTCGCCGCGCGACGCGTGAGCGTCATACTCAGATCCCCAAAGTAGGCGCGGACTCTTCTGTATGCCTTCCCTAAAGTTTGAGAGAGCGTCGAGTTAGGGTCGTAGGGGAAGGTTTTCAGGGAGGGGATCCCGAGGGCGGGGATGTCGGGGTAGAGGATGGAGATCGATTGTGCGGCTTCCGAGGAGATGTTTGATGTTCGAAGAAGAGATAGGAAATCCTCTTCGGTGTTACAGGGCGGGGTGCGGGGGGCGAAGGAGGAGCCTTCGTCGGAGTTGGTGCCGATGAGGAGGGGGGCGTGGACGAATTTGCCGGTGTTGAGTTGGGTGGAGCCGTAGGCGGTGATGAAGTCGTGGTCGATCATGGGTTGGAAGGAGGGTCCTTCTTGCTCGGTGGTGTTGATGGCGGCATTGAGTGTCTCGAAGGGGAGAGCACGTAGACATTCGAGAGAGTTGGGGGAGGATGTGCAGCCGGTGGCTGTGACGACGCTGTTGTATGCTTTCTCACGAGAAGAGGTGTTCCAGGCTTGAGAGCCGTCGTTGACGCCGAAGCGGATTCCAGGACCGCCAGATTGAGCGATTGCTCCTTTGAAGAGCTTGTCGTCTCGTCCTGGGGGTTTGTTAGATATGATTGAAGGTGTGTGGTGGAAGATGGGATTTACCATTATAAGCCAAAAGATGAGCCCCGACACTAGAACCCCCCGCACTCTCTCCCCAGATAGTAACCTTCTCTGGCGCACCCCCAAAAGCACCAATATTCTCCTGCAACCAATGCAACGCCAATCTCTGATCTCTGAACCCTAGATTAGTAGACCCATCCTTGAGGGTCACCTCGGAGCTCAAGAAACCCCAAGCCGAGACACGGTAAGCGAGAGAAGCAACTATAATAGGAGTTCCCATCTCCACGCTATTTTGGACGATGAAACTAGCATTGTATCTCTGATCATCAAGACCACCCATAGCAAGACCACCGCCGTGAATCCAGACTGCTACTGGAAGAGGCGTGGATGGGGCAATACCAGAAGGTCGAACGACTTGAAGGTAGAGACAATCTTCTGACATTCGCTTGCCGGCATTGTCGCCTCCATAGCCGACGCAAAAGGGAACAGGCTCAGTTGCAGGACGAGGTTCTGTCCATGTCTCATTCAGGCTTTGAGGGACACGGAAACGGAGATCGTCAATTGGGGGCTGGATATTCGGTTAATTATTTGGACTTGATGAGCAGGAATTGGGCTTCACGAGGAAGGAATCAAACAAACCTTAGCATAACGAATACCAAAAAAGAAATCCTGATTGTACGTAGGATTATGAACCCCAACATACGAACCATTCTTGACCGTAACCACAGGAGCAGCATCACATCTCGGTACCAGCGCAGGCGAAGCCACACAAACACCCGTAACAGCAAGAACTTGAGTCAACAAAGACAACATCATATTGGCAATGGACTGTGACGAACACAAGTTGTCGATCCCAAGCGGCATCGATACATTATTAAATACTTCTCCCAAGCCCAGCCCTTCACTCGGTCCCAAGTGATTTCCCCGCATTCTAGTGCCAGGTACGTCAGGTCCCAGAGGTCCGAATCACCAGACAGACAGACAGAAGGACAGGTGAAGAGTCCCCACCAGGTACCGGTACCCGTATCGTGAGCCTCTCCCCCAGTTCCCCAAGAAATGAATGCACTTCACCCCGGAGGCAATCCGAAAAACCAACAGAAAGAGTGGAATTTCCTTCAATTCACCACCCAATCACCCCTCCCATCGGAAGCTGGTATGCGGTCAAGATGAGGTAGAGCAAGAGCAAGCGAGTAGCTTCCCTCTAGCTTCCCCGCACCGCATTTTCACCAGGAAAACAACTCTGGGGAAAAAGGCATGCAGAGCCCCATCACCCCAACCGCTTCATCCCAAAGGACACACAAAGTGGACACCAAAGAGTGAGAAGTGCACGAAGTCAGATGACTCGCGCAGAAAACATCCAATAGCGACGCAGAAAAGGAAGTCGATCGTGCATCATTATTCGGATATTCTTCTCGGAGAAGGGTCGTTGAAATTAGCAGCGAGCTGCGGTGCACGCGAGGAAATGCGGGGAAAATGCGGAGAAGTTAGCCGGCCCTTTTCCATCGGGATGGACACCGATGGTCGCCTCCCTTGGCTAATAATGGCCTAACGCACTATTCTTCTGTACCTGGTACTTTACCGTTCTGACCGTTCTCAGCATGAACCATCTATCTCCCAGAAATAAAGACGTCATGGATAGAGGAAGGTAAAAACTCACAATAAAGTAAATTTAAATATCTTGGCATACTGTAACTCGGTATTGTAATGTGTAATACTATAATTTTTGCTCTCAAGAACAAGATCCAGGTCCTTCTTTCTCGCTGCCTATTCGAGCGAGAAAAAGTCTTGGATTGCATATCCCGTTTCTGCATTGTACTCAATCCAGTACCTCCACTTTATCCCAATCACAATCACTATCCTCCACAATCCTGCCAAGCGCTGCACCACCTTTCTGGCTACGATTTGCGGCAGTTTTTTGGGACATGTTGCTAGCCATACTGGCAATTGATTCCGTATCAGATGCGTCATAGTTATCAATGACATTCCAGCTATCACCTTCCGGTAATTGGGAGGGCTTTGTGATAATGTCCACCAAGTCGGCGTCTTCGTATTCCTCTTCTTCTTCTTCTTCGTCCTCCTCTTCCTCTTCCTCTAATTTCAATTCATTTTCGGACTCTTCTGCATCCGAATCTGCTATTGTAACTTGTGATGATGCTTTCCCTTTGCCCTTTCTTGATCTTTTTACTTTTAAAAGCTTTTCTACCTCCTTTTGGCCTCTCACACGGAGACTCATCTCTTTCACAAGATCAACCCAAATTAATTGAGTCTTGCAACTTGGGCAATGCCCCCGAATTGGGACCAACTCATCCTCGTCGTCTTTTAGAAAATGCTTACCCATGCAACTCATATGGGAAACTGCCTCGCAGCCAGAGGCGGGACAGATGATATGCATGCCCCCACCAGACTGGAGTGTCTCATGGCACACAGCACAATCGCCCTCTCTCTCGAAATCGATAATATCTTTTGATTTCAAAAGGTGTTCTTTTTCACCTGTATAGTCAATGGGGATATGTGACATTCGTGTATAGACTGCTTCTTGGCCCGGTTCATTATCGACATCTTCAACGACCGAGCCGTTGTTATTCTCTTTTAGAAATTCTTGATGGATCTGTATAGAATCTCGTATGGTCTCGGGAGTCGACTTGATCCATTTCTTCCATGTATTATGGACATCCTTGGAGAAGAATCGGATTTCCAACGGCCATCGAGAAAAGGATGGTGAACGGAGGAGAAGATGTAGATTCGATAACAATGAGCTCACTGTATGGCGAGGTCTTTTTGGGTGGCCCGACCTTTTCTTTTGTGTTGCATGTTGAATTCTGTCTTCGGGTGCGATGTGTAAAGTGATGTGTGGGTTTTGCCAGGCCCATCTGGAGAAATTAGTAACTTGAAGTGTGGAATTGGATGATAGGTAGTCAATGCTTGAAGATCAATATGGTCTTTTTGTGTGAACTAAATGAAAACTACATGAAAAGTTCCAAAATCGACTTGATCTTGATAGAAGGATGATGTTGAAAGAGAGGTGACCTGGACCTTTCAACTCTACCCCTACACGTGATGCCGTGATAATCACGTGCCAATATTTACTTACTCAAATTGCAAAGCTGCTATGTTGCTTGGGAAGCCAGTAACAATACATGCCATCTCCCATGGCCTCAGTCTCGGCCGTGCAGTTCGACTTGCACCGCCCTTTGCGAGGCCATTATGTTGGCGAAGTCGTCGCACTGAGGGCATCAGTCGTCGGTCGTCATGAACTGGTGATGTAAATACCTGGATGTGGCGTTGAGCCAACATAAACACTACCGTGGCTCACCGTCGACCTCAGAAGATAGCAGCAATAGAAGGCCGGAATGGGACGGTCCAGAGGCATTTCTGGACTTCTCCACCGTTACGGAGCTTGGTACGAGTAGGCAAGTTGGAGTCGGGGTTCCAAGGTTGTTTCAATTGATTCTGGTGACGTCCATGAACCGAGGGACGTCCACCCGACTGGCGTGAACGTCAACGTCACGTTATTTTAAGAATAGGTGGCCGGGGGCGTGGCAGTGGCCCCTGGGTTGGGTTCAGGAAGCCTGGGAAGGCAAGGGACGACCCTGCATGGCATCCATGAGCCTGGGCAAAAGCGGCAGCGGCTTTTGATGCGGCGCATGCTCGATGCAGCTTGATAAAAGCTAGATGGCCCTCCGCCCTCTTCACACCAGACCCGACACTCGTACAGTAAGAGACGCGGGCATTACTCTGTACACCACACCTGAGTTATAAAAATATTTTTCTAAAGATCTCACACAACTAAATCAATTGTATGGATAGTTTAGAATAATTAACACTTTTCACTCCTTATGAACCTAGGTGAAATGGTACAATTAATTAAGTTGTGCTAGACTTTTAGCATAATAACTTTAAACAGCGTGTATTTACAGAGCAATGACCATGTTTCTTACTTTGGCAATCCATACTTCATACATCAATTTTTACATGTCCCAAATCGTGAAGGCTCTTGTTCAATGTTCATCACCATCTCACAGCTTCCAATCGGTTTCGAGATTGCAATTAAGGAATGTTGCTAGGACAATTGCATTGGCATTGGCATCTCTCGGCCTGCCGCCTGAGGAACAGTTACCGCTACCGTCTTGACGGATCGAAGGAACATCCCAGCACGCCAGGAGGGCATCAAAGTTTCATCTGTCGTGCGGACAATAAGTACATTGTAATTTTCGGCGAAATGCCATGGAAACACCAAACAAATGGATGAGTGTTGGGCGTCGTTGGACTTGATACTCCGTATCTACGGAGTATATGGAGTATGGACCAGTGGAATGCCTACCAGGTATACGGAGCAGATTTGCTACAGTAGCGATTCAAGCTTGCTTCCAAGTTCTTGCATGACAAAGAACACCACCACCACGTTCCAAGGCTCCTGTTCCTCGGATCGCCCGAAGATGTTCGTGGCCCCGGTCGATGGACTGAACGCCAGATACCATTGACAAAGACCAAACAAATAGTTGAATAGTTCGGAAATAATACTTGGAATTTGTAGACATAATGGAGGGATCTGAACAAAGAATGGCAGCCATAGGAGCATATCAAAGTGCTGGCTTTCTGCTCCAGAAATATCCATATCTAGAAAGCCAAAAACTCGGCAATACAGACCTTGCACTGACGGCTCAAAGCAGAGGAGGTCCAGATTCCGACTCTAACCTCTGCCCTCACAACGTCCATCCATCCTCATTGGTCCAAATCCGTGGAAGCGGGTCGCCTAGCGTCTTCAGGTTCGGTGCGATCCTTGTCAATATCTACTCTCGACACCAGAGTGCAGCGGTTTCCCCCAAAAAGGATGGGACCACAGAAATGCAAAATGAAAGGCAACCGAGTCCTGAATTCCCCGTCTCGTGCGCGCTGAGATACGCGGTGCTCGTATCGAGAATCCCATTGCCTTTTTTCTACTCGAAAATCTGATGCCATGGGCTGTGAAGTGAGAAATATTGCCGGCACCAAATCTGGGGAGCGCAGGGATGTAATGTGCGTGTTGGCAAAGTGGAAGGCGCTCTTTGGGGTGTCATGCCCGCTAAATCGCTTTCGTTAGCCTTCTTGCGGTCTGAGCTGATGCCAGTCCCTCTGCCAGTCCCAGTTTTGCTGGTCTCGCTGCTACCAAGTAGTCCGCGTGAACCTCCACACGTTGCCTCCCCTTCCACTCCCATATCTCTCCACACCACCATCACCTTCCCCAATACGACCCAACACCACACCAGCATCGCCCACGATCGGAGGCATTTCCTCGCCATTCCCCCATATTGATTGTGATTTTCGAAAGGGCATGGTCCTCAGTACTCCATCATCTACTGCGTCCGTCGCCTGTATCTGTTATACGGGAGCTGGAGGACTGAGTTAGAGGGGCTTCCGACCAACGTATCTGATTCTTCTACCTGGAAGAGTGCAGCCCGTGAATTCACCCAACATTCGACCTTCGATGTCGATTCACTACGCGCGATAGTTGGCCCCGTCACATTAAACCCCAAATAATCCGACCTCGACAAATCTATCCTCCTTCGGACCAACTTTCGCAATGGTACAGGTACCTCTGGCTTCCGCCGCTTCGAGCTCCACGATGCGAGCCTCTCCCGCAAGTGGGATGACTAGCAGTGCGACTTCAACACGAGGGAAGCCCTCTGTGAACGGAAATGCGAATAATCCGGCTGCTGCACCGCTTCCATTGAGCGCAATGCACTCCCTCCCTCTAGACTTGACTAGTGTGGAGAGGAGGGGACAGCCTACAGCGAGCCGGGAGACCACCAAAAGAATACGCCCTCATGGCTTGGAGGAAGCGCCAACATTCAGACCAACCGAGGAGGAGTTTAAGGATCCCTTTGAATACATGAAGAAAATATCCGCAGAGGGCTCGAAATACGGAATATGTAAAATCATTCCACCCGATAGCTGGCAGCCAGACTTTGCGATTGACACAGAGGTACGTATGCGAACCACAGGCTCTCACAGCTGGGGAATATACAACGGTGATGCTTCATGCTCCCAAGACATCGCAATTGCCTGAATCTGGTGATTGATGCATTTCTAACTTTGACCAGCGCTTCCACTTTCGCACGCGAAAGCAGGAATTAAACTCCGTCGAAGGCAGTAAGTCTTTCTAAATCACGACGACCTTGCGACCCATCCAGTCCGACCTGAGGAACTAATCAGTTTTATTAGGCACACGTGCGAATCTCACATATCTCGACCAACTTGCGAAATTTCACAAGCAGCATGGAACCAATCTCAATCGATTTCCAAGCGTCGATAAACGTCCCTTGGACTTATACAAACTCAAGAAGGCGGTCGAGACCAGAGGCGGCTTTGAGAAGGTGTGCAAGCTTAAGAAATGGGCCGAAATTGGGCGAGACTTGGGATATAGTGGAAAGATTATGTCTTCACTTTCCACATCACTGAAGAACTCATATCAAAGATGGTTATTCCCATACGAGGAATATCTCCGACTTGCAAAACCCGGAGTCCACCAACAACTAGAATTTGAATATGGAGGTCCTCTTACTCCATCGCCAGCGAACTCTCCCATTAAAAAGTCATATCAAAATACCCCGTCCAGTTTGCGAGGGGAGTCACCTGCGGTCAGAGCATCCGATGCTTTGAATGCTTCCATGAAAGATGAGTTTGAGAAAGGCATGAAAAACATTCCAATGCTCGACTCACCCGCTCAAGCTCCAACTCCACCTCCAGCACCCGTCACTTCTGGATTTACTCCTGTCAATGCAGGCGGTTTTACCCCCGTCAACGCCGCTCCAGCAACATTTACACCCGTCAATGTGAATAGGCGAGACCGGGAGGAAAGGAGTTTCACTCCACCTAGGCGCGTACCATTTGATTCGCCTCATGGGTCTGCAAAAGCTACGCCTGAATATCGACCTTCTGCTCTCAGTTCCGCCCCTGTGGTCAATGGTTTCACTTCGAATCCTATTTTAAAGCGACAACTTAGTCACGACAGTATTGATTCTCGTTCCCGAAAGGGGAGTCAACCGCCGCTCGATGACGGTGAAGCTAGTGGTCGCCGTAGCAAGCGTCTTAAGAAAGGTATGTTGACTTTATGTTTTTCGCATTCTTTTGAACGTCCTTGGATGCCGTCCAAGGATGCCATTTATGCATTTTCATCCTCCTGCACAGTCAGTTCTTGATTGGTGAAGGAAGATCCGGCTAATAATTCCCTGCAGATGCTGTACCAACTGTGGCTGGTTCCCACATGACTTTGTTCCGACCAACACCCCCAAGGATTCCGGGAGAGCATCGCTCATCTGCCCCTGGTGAGGTAAGCAATTCTACCAACACTTTATTTTCATGTACATACTTAGATGATTTTCAGAAATGCGAACACTGTGGTAAGAATGACGATATGAGCAATTTACTCATTTGCGAGTCATGCGATCATGGTTATCACATGTATTGCCTTGATCCACAAGTTACACACAAACCAGACTACGATTGGCACTGTCCAAGATGTCTTGTAGGCGATGGACAATTCGGTTTTGAAGAAGGCGGCATCTATTCTCTCAAACAATTTCAAGAAAAGGCAGCGGATTTCAAGGAGGGCTACTTTCAGAACAAGATGCCTTTCGATCCGGTGCTCAATTGCCCAAGACCTGTCACCGAAGACGATATTGAGCGCGAATTCTGGCGCCTTGTGGCAAGTTTGGAGGAGACCGTCGAGGTCGAATATGGAGCTGATATCCATTCTACTACTCACGGTAGCGGTTTCCCTACTATTGAGAAAAATCCGCAAAATCCTTACTCCACCGATCCTTGGAACTTGAATATCATGCCCTACCACCCCGAATCACTTTTCCGTCACATCAAGTCGGATATTTCGGGTATGACCGTTCCTTGGTTGTATGTGGGTATGATTTTCTCAACTTTTTGCTGGCACAATGAGGACCATTATGCTTACTCTGCAAACTACCAACATTTTGGATCGACAAAGACTTGGTATGGAATTCCTGGTGAAGATGCCGAGAAATTTGAGAACGCCATGCGAGAGGCTGTGCCTGAATTATTTGAGACACAGCCTGACCTCCTTTTCCAACTGGTCACACTCTTAACACCGGAACAATTAAGAAAGGCCGGCGTACGAGTTTATGCCCTGGACCAAAGAGCAGGACAGTTTGTCGTCACATTTCCCCAGGCATATCATGCTGGCTTCAACCACGGATTTAATTTTAACGAGGCTGTCAACTTCGCCCCCAGTGATTGGGAACCTAAAGGTGATGCCGGCGTGGAACGACTACAACAATTCCGACGACAGCCTTGTTTTTCGCATGATGAGCTTTTGTGGACAGCCGCGGAAGGTTCGAACGGTGCTGTCACCATTCAAACTGCAAAGTGGCTGGCTCCGGCCCTGGAACGCCTACGAGATCGTGAAGCAGCACAGAGATTATTGTTCCTCGATAAACACAAAGAGCACGAGGGCCCATGTGCTGTCACCGATACAATCGAAGCAGAAGGTGCAAAATGCCCCCTCGGATTTGTCATTGACAAGGAGGATGTTCCAGAAGAAGAATATCAGTGCACGTACTGCAAATCTTACGCCTATCTTTCTAGGTTCAAGTGTAATACGAGTGGCAAGGTCATGTGCATGCTTCACGCCGGTAACTACGAATGTTGTACAGTCTCTCCAGATCAACGATACAGCGGAAACAACCACACTCTACATTATCGCCGTACTGCCAAGGAAATCGATGCAATTCATCAAAAGATTGCGGAAAAGGCCCATTTACCGGAGCAATGGGAGGAAAAGGTAGAGAAGGTTCTAGAGGATGATCCGACTCCTCCATTGAAGGTGTTGCGCACGCTTCTTAATGAAGGTGAACGCATACCATATGCGTTGAAGTCTCTTCCCAATTTAAAAGGGTTCGTCGAACGTTGCAATGAATGGGTAGAAGAAGCAACTAATTACATCGTTCGAAAACAACAGAATCGTCGTAAAAACGAGAAAGCCTGGCGAAAGGGAAGTAAACAAGCCGAAATGGAGGAACGAGATCGAGAGCTACGAAAAGTAGAAAATGTCAAAAAGCTTTTGAAGGAAGCCGATAAAATCGGGTTTGACTGCCCCGAAATTACCCAACTCCGAGAACGCGCCGAAGCCATCGATAACTTCCAGCGAGATGCCCGTGCTGCACTTGCAAACATTGTACGACGTCAGACACAAGAGTTTGAGGATCTTCTAGAATTGGGTAGAGGGTTCAATGTTGATATCCCGGAGATTGAAAAACTTGACACAATTGTTCAACAGATGAAATGGAACGATAGAGCGCGCGATAGTCAAGGCCAGTTTTTGACTCTCAAAGAAGTTCAGAATCTCATCGACGAGGGTGCCAAGCTCGACATCCCCGAGTACAATCAGCATCTACAGCATTATAAGGAACAAAGAAATGCTGGAATGGCGTGGGAAGCGAAAGCAAAGGAGTTGGTAAATGCGGAATCCGTACATTATCCACAACTCGAGGCTCTGTCAGCTCAAGCTCAAGCTGCAGCACTTCCAGTCTCACAAGAAACGCTAGCACAGGTTGACCAAATTCTGAACAAGCAACGCGAGGCTCTTCGGCAAGTTCAATCTTTGTATGAACGAAGTCGAAACGAGGACATCACTCAGCGACCAAAATATGCCGAAGTTCGCGAGACCATGGAGCATCTGACCGAGTTGAACAGCAAGCCAACCGGGACCATTGACTTGGAAAAGGAACAGAAGCGTCATGAGGACTGGATGCGCAAAGGCAAGAAACTCTTTGGCAAGGCCAATGCCCCTCTACATATCTTGAAGTCTCACATGGAGTATGTGCTTGAGCGCAATGTGGATTGCTTTGATATCAACGCAGACAAGCCAAGATTGCCTGCTGAGCCTGCTTCACGCGAGCCTAGTCCTTCTGATGCCAAGCTACATAGCTGGGAGGATCCTCGGTTCCGCGAGGTCTTTTGCATCTGCAGACGTATTGAAGCTGGCATGATGATTGAATGTGAGCTGTGTCATGAATGGTGGGTTTTCATTAATTTCTATTCTGTCTTATATATACTAATGCCATTCAGGTACCATGGTAAGTGCCTCAAGATCGCTCGCGGAAAGGTCAAGGATGATGAAAAATATACCTGCCCTATATGCGATTGGCGAGTTCGTATCCCCCGTGATGCTGCTCGTCCAAAGCTTGAGGATCTACAGGCATGGCAAGATGAGATTCCTTCACTGCCCTTCCAGCCGGATGAAGAGGATATTCTCATCAAGATCATCGACAATGCTCAAGAATTCCGATCTCACGTCGCGCCATTCTGCAACCCTGTAATGGCAACGGCCGATGAATCCGAGACACAAAGATTTTATTTGCGCAAGATTGAAGGCGCAGAGATTCTTCTGGCGTATGAGACGAATTTCTTCCGTCAAGAGCTACATAAATGGTCACCCGTTGCACCAGAGCCACCTCCTGTGTTGGACTCATCCAAGTCGACAAGAAAGCCACGACCAACCAAACTCCAAAAGCTCATGGCACAGCATGGGGTTGATAATCCAGAGGAATTACCTCAAAATCTAAGAACCAAGCCTCATACATTCAAGCGCAAGTCTAGTGAACCATCATCTCGACCTCAACCTTTACAGCCTGCGCCGGGTAGATCAGACTCTGGTACACCAACGTCGCATACGTTCCCTCCAGCAACAGCTGCTATGCATGGTGGACCAATTCTTTCTGGGATTTCACCTGAACATGGTCATCCTTCGCACTTCGGTGGATTCGCCGGTGTTCAGGACCCGCATTTCAGCATCAGTCCTCAAAGCAGCACCTCACCTGCTTTTGCTCCACATGCGTTCATGCATGGCGGTGGGCTTCAAAGTCCTGCTTTTGCCCCGACTGTGAGTCCCCGAGCGCCTGGAATGTTCAATGAAGCTGGATTTGGACGTATGGATTCTGTTGCCCTCGGAACCGGTGGCGATAGCCCAATGCGTGACGCTTTCACCAATAGCAGTCAAGCAAATGGACCAGATGTTGCACAGATGTTCAATGATCTTACGAATCAGGTTGATGAAGATGCTAAAGTGGATAAATTGGCCGAGCAGGAGCGCGAACGAGATAAGGAGCGAGACACAAAGTGGGATGAGAATCCGGAGATGGAGTTGTTTTTCGATGGACCTTGATTTACGACAAAACTCGTGGACTGAAGCATTCTCATACCCCTTTCAAAATTTATAACAAGGGAATTTGGCGTTTACTAAATAGTGCCTTTCAACACACGGGGGGTTTCTTCTGGAGTTTGATCAGGCATATGGCATCGCATGGGGTGAAATCATTCCAATTTGAGGTTATGGCGAATTGGGAGTCCAGTGGGGAGTGATGTACAATTGAGTTGCCTTTTGCTTTTCACGTCTTTTTTTTCTTTCTCTCCCCTTGGGGATTGTATTATCTGCCTTGCATTTTCTTTTGGGCTTTTCTTTTTCGGGGCTCTCTCTTGATGTTTTTCTTGTTCTTCTTTTTCTCATATTTCTGCATTTTCTGGGGGAAGGTGGAGCACTAAAAGATTTGACATTCCTTGAGAAGAGAATTGGGGGGTGAGGCCCAGTGGGGTTGGGTCGCGAAGTGTATTGCGTAGAAGTTGCTTATCTCTTGCTCTCTCTTCTCTTCTTTTTTTTGAGATCCCGCGATGCTTCGGGGATAGGGGATGGGGAGGCGTATCTTACATAGTGCGAATTGAGGAAGGGAGGAAGTGGATGAGTGAGTGAGGGAGGGAGAGAAAATTGCTGAATGGAAGAAAAGAAAAGAAATTTGCATACTTCTTTTTGTGCCTTGCGTGTTTTGAGTTTTGAGTTGTGTGGTGTGATGCGTGACCTGATGTAAATTCCCCTTCTAGACTTAGGAGGATCGAAGCAATCGTGCACGTAGCTACGGAGTGGGTGTCTACCTTGAAAAACATGTAAGGTAGTGACCAAGTACCGCTGTCTAACTGTTTCACTAGGTTATCATTTCGTATCTATTATTGTAATATATAGTATAACGTGGGCTGGTAGCTGGTCCTCCTACTACGTGCTTCTAGAAGGGATGGGATGGGATAGGATGGGATGGGATAGGATGGGATGGGATAGGATGGGATGGGATGGGATGGGATGGGATAGAGAAGCTAGGGGTGAGGAATATAAGGGCCTTTTGAATTTTAGTAGGGGAGGGAGAGGGAGAGGGAGATGTTGTGATTCTGTCGTTCTTTGATTTTCTTGATCCGTGAATCTATGAATTTCATCGGTTCGCTGAGGATTGATTTTTGTGAGATAGATTTTTGTGAGATAGATTGATGGATAGATAGATAGGTAGGTATAGAGATGTTATTATATATGGTATTTGTATATGTATATGTATGTTTATTTTGCTACCTATAGGCTTTTTGTAGAGGGGAAATTAATAGTGAAAGAATGGTGGAGGTATAGCTAGTTCCTAGGATAATGAGTAGGTAGGTGATAAGCTGTTGTTATTATTATAGTTTTTATACTCGTAGGAGGTATTTATTTTATGAGTAACGGGCAGAGTGTTCGGTGAGTGGAAGTCTGGAAGTCTGGAATTCTGGAATAGACTATTCAGAGAATGTATGATGCTATTTTTAGGAATCTCTGGAATAGAGTATTCTTTCTAGGGTGGTGCTATGGTATTCTATAGAATAGAAATATATAATCCGGAGTGAAGTTTTACTTTATTATCTGGATTCTAAAGACTAATAGAAATCCTGATTCCTTTAGCTTACTTGGCGCTGAGAGGTAGTGAATAAGAGTATTATAAACAAGGTATAGTATTAGCTTAGTACAGTACGTGTTTTTGGGATTCTAGAGCTGAATGGAATTCTTTCTAGAGCCTATTTGATGGAAATAAGTGAAGTGTGCTATTTATAAGGAAGGGTTTCTAGTAATATTCTAGATGGAATAGAATTATGGAATCTGGAATCGAGTACTGTTTACCGAACGCTGTCTACGAGGGTTTTAATGAAATGAAATGAAATAGATTTTAAGAGAGGTGTATGTAAAGTGGTGACTAGGTACTGTACCTATCTTCTTAATTTGGTAGATAGGTTGACTTTTTCTAGATCTACTCTAACCTAATATAGAATCCAAATATATTTTAGTACTATCGTCGAGATATTGCTTTCCTGTACTAATAAATCTAAGAAGAAGACCTGATTCTACTTCTACTCCTAATCCTTTGTTTCTCTCTCTCTCGTGATCAAATATCCGTATTCTATGCCCTGGTTATGTAAAGGATAGAGGAGTGGGGAACTAGAGTTTTTGGCCCCCGTGTTTACTAAGAGTGTGTTTGTTGGCTTTATCGATGATAAGATGCTTATTAACGGGTGTTAGGGGGTCTTTCCCTTTGAGTACTGCGTCGATGTTTTGCATGGAGAGGCTTTCGAAACCGATGTGTCTGTAAAACCGAAAACATTAGCTCCTTCTCCCTTCTTTCTCATCTCTCCCCATCCAACTCTACCACCAAATCATAATACAGCAAAAAAGAAGGGGGAGTAAACGTACGTCTCCAAGGTCCCACCCGCGTTATGGGCTGTTAAGGTTACGTTCTTGTGGTTCTTGAGGCGGGCGTCGATGGTGGGCTCGTTTTCGTGGACGTCTAGACCGAGGCCGATTAGACGCCCGCTTTGGAGGCCATTGTAGAGGGCTGTGGTGGATACTAGGGAGCCGCGGGCTATGTTTATGAATCTTTGGGGGCGGTTAGTGGGGTGTGGACTTTGGTGGTGAGTGGAGGGAGATGCTGAAGCGATAAAAAGAATGGGACTTTAAGCCCATATCTCTCGCTAAGACTTCTGAACATAGATAGAAATGACTGTGCAAACAGGACAGAAGAACTCAACATACCGACTCCCCATCTTCATCTTCCCAACCTTCTCCTCAGTAATAACCTGCTTCCCATCCGGCGTCGCCGGCGTCGCAAGAACAACACAATCACTCTGTCCCAACAACTCATCCAAACTGCCCACATACGTTGCATCCACCTCCTGCTCTTGAGTCGGCGATTTCCTTGCGAGATCATAGTAGATGATCTTCATGTGGAAGGCGTGATAGGCTTTGAGCGCGATGGTAAATCCGATGTTTCCTAGTCCGATGATACCGAGTACGTGGCCTCGTGGGTTGTGTGATATGGCGGCTGAGTTGGTGTGGCAGTCTTGGAAGGTTTGGGGCGTGAGCGAGGCGGTTGTGCACCAGGCGAGGTTGCGGAAGGTGGAGAGGATGAGGAAGAGGGCGAAGTCTCCTACGGATTCGGAGGAGGCTGCTGCGCTGTCAAGAAAGATTTTGTTAGAAAGAGGATTTGTTCAAGAGAGCAAGGAGTCTGAGAAATAGTTCCAATGACTACCTGTTACAATATATAATTCCTACCAAATATCAGCCTTCTGTCACACTGGACTTGTTTACTAACTATTACTTACCTCTCTCAGCCAAAATATCCACATCCGCCCAATCATATCCCGCCCCAGCACTCGCAAAGATCTTACAACTTTCCGGAATCAACGGGATGAGCTCTCGATCCCAACGTCCCATTTCTCCTCCTGTATTCCAGAAGGGCCGGAATATCGCGGCAAAGTTCCCCCATCTTTTTTCTTTGAGGGCTTTGATGAATTCGGGACGTTGTCGCTCTTCGGTTGAGGGACGGATGATAGTAAAGTCTGAGGAGAATTGGGAGTAGAGAGTGTGGTTCCATTGGATTGGATCGCCGATGTGGAGGACGATTGGTTTTGGGGGTGGGGAGGACATTTTGAGGGGGGGTTTGTGTGAAACGGGTTAATTGAGAAAATGTATTGGTATATAGGTGTAAGAGTGGTGAAGTTGGAAGATATAACAATGTAGTTTATAAGGCAAAAAGGGGAGTTTCCAAAATTGAAGGAAATAGAGAAACGATGAGATGGGAGAACTTCTAAATTTGACAATTGTCTAATTGAGTTTTACTCCGCTTTTTCAGACCGGTGAGCAAGGAGGGGAGAAGATGCGTTGACACATCGATTCTAGGTGATGTGCTTGTTTTCTTGTAGAACATAGGTGGGGTAGCTAGCCACGGGTGACGACTTGCGCAGGGAAGCATGGTGTTTATGTGGGGCGGCGTGTGCATAAGGTTACTTGGTACTCTAGTATCGTGTGACTTCTTTTCCAAATATCTGGGGAACCCTTCATAAGAAAGAGACCCAGAGATTTGAATGATAAATCAATAGTATATCAATTACCCAGGATTACTGCGTGAATGATGGTTGGATACGGAAGGAGGCTCGTGAGGGGTTGGGTCTTGGTTGGTTGTATGACGTGAAATGCCAACCATCCCGATATCGATCGATGTGATACTTTTCGTTGCATCAACACCACGCAAACAGCATGGCGGCTACAGCAGCCACTGCAGATGCCGAGCAGCAGGCGGTTCTGAAGCCAGGACTCCCGACTCTGCACCACCTCAATGTTGGAGATTGCCCCTCCTCTGTTTTGCATAGATAGCTGACCAGCGTGAAGCATTCTCAATCCCAGCGAATCCTATGGCTCCTCGAAGAACTCGATGTGGAATACAATCACGTCGCATACACCAGAGTACAAGGTCGTGCTCCACCGGAGCTAGCTAAGATCCAGTATGTAATATCCTAACCACGCGTTCTTATATAAGTACGATACTAATAAAGATCCCGCAGTCCGCTCGGAAAGAGCCCCACGTTCGTCAACAAAGATGGACGCGTAATAATCGAGTCCTCGGTCATAATATCCTACATAATCGACACCTATGATACCTCCCATAAATTCGCAGTAGCAGATCAAATCCGATCAGACGAGCTATCCGCCTTCGCATCCGCGACTCTGGCACCCGTTACCTCGACCGAGATCCTCTTCGAGCTTATCCATAAGAATACACCCTGGCCCTTCTCCTACATTACGGGCGCATTGAGGTCGAAGATCCAGAATCTGTTCTCGATGGGTGAGTTGAGGAAGGGATTGAAGTACTTGGAGGGCGAATTGGGAGAGGAGTGGTTTAATGGGGGACATCCTGGGAAGAGCGATTTTATGGTTACGTTTCCGGTGGATTTGATTGCGGAGAGGGGGTGGATTGATCTTGGGAAGGAGTTTCCGAAGTTGGCGGCTTGGAGGGGGAGAGTTAGGGAGAGACCGGCTTGGAAGAGGGGGGTTGAGAAGGGGAATGGGTATGAGTTGGAGAAGCTGGGATGACTGATGTCTTATTCGATTCGGGAAATTTATGGACCTGGTTATCACGAATAATCGTCACTTCACAGCACTCACTATGTCACACTTGATTCAGATAATTATTTCGGATCTTTCTACAGCTTTCGAAACCCTAACTACTACAATATACGTAAGGAGACTCGTGAGTAAGGAGACTCGTGAGCTTGAGGCATGAACTCATGTGTTTGGCGTATAAGGTACTCCAGAGGGAGGGACAATCACAATAGGAACAGATATAAACACTACTAAAACGGCCGAGAACCTATAGTCCCACGTCAGCTCAAGAACCATCCTACTACCTGTCGAAATACTCACGCGGCAGTGGCGCCAAAGATTTCAACTCTGGAAGCCGTCCCAAGAAATATTAAGCCAGCAGCAAATACAATTGCGAACCCAGCGAGACAAAGCAGCAAGTTTCCGAGACCATGAACTTGGGATAGTACCGTTATAGCAATCGTCGGTAATAAACAAGCAACCACCGTCGTTAGGGAAGACGTGAACCGTACAATACTAGCCCCAGAGTACCTCGTTAACGTCTCCCTCGCAAGTTGATCCCGTGTCTTCCTCGGGCTCTCAGGCGCTGCAGTCTTCTCGGCGTCACCCTCTTTCTTTCTTTTTCGCGCTTCCCTCCAATCTGCCCACCAGGGCACAAATGAGGCGGCGACCCATCTTGAAAGACTATCGACAGGAGCCTTTGGATGTGCCGAAGCGAGATCGAGGGTGCAAGGGGGATCTGGTTTGGACCAGATCAAGCTCCATATCACTTCCTTGAATGTCTTTGCGGGTGGTCCCTTGCCGAAGATGTTCCCCCATGTGTATTTCTCCTGGCCGCCGTTTATACACAGGTCTCCTGCGTCCGGGTTCTTGAGCCATTTCATTAGGCTGTTCAAATTGTGTGTTTCAGGTTTTGGAAGAGCCGATACTTGGGAAAATTGCAGCAGGGCTTCATCTGTATATTGTCAAAGACCGCAATTTGTTGAGTTGCCTGGTGAGGGACGTACTGTATTCCTTCAGGAGTTTGCGTATCTCTTTCATGATTTCCCATTGTTTCGCCTTGGAGGAGACGAGGTAGTTGGCCTGTTCACAATACTTGCTCACTGTATCGTCCCCCCGCCTGTAGTCTTCCCACTCTTCGTCTTGCAGGTCTTGTTTCAGTAGTTCTATCTGGGCTTGATAATATAGCAGGCTCTTTATTTGGAGATCGCTGAAGCGGTTAAAGGATGCGAATTCGGGGGTATCAGACATTAATTTCGAAACTTTTGGCCACTTCTTGTTGTTAGCGAGGTTTCGTTCTTTTCCAAACTCCCAAAGAGTCAACTTTCAGTACATCCCAAGTGGCATTCGAAAAGATTGGGATAGAAGGGGAGCCCGGCTCTTAATGCTTGTCGGCATCGTCGACAAATACTTGCTACTACCTGATCATGATCGAAAATAAAAATTACAAATGTGCCGCAGAGGGCAGTGTATCAAGCTTTTTTATGAGCTATAGTAGAATTGGATGCGGGAATGGAAAATTGGCTGCTCTTACTCCTGGAACTGGTTCGGACGGAGTGTCATATACTGTGGGACATGCTTGTGGATCATCGGGGTGCTTGCTCCTCAAACAAGCATGCTGCGAACTGAGCGAACAAGGCGGCGGAGAAGAAGTTCGTGTTGATTCTGCGATTCCAATGACAGGTCGCGCAAGGGAGGTACTCGATGGCGAAGTATGAATCGAAACGTTATTCGTACTAATCTTGGGGAAAGAATCATCTTGTGGAGAAGCTTGTGCGGAACCAACGACTGTTCCCGAAAGTTGCGTACGGATTGAACTTGTGTCGCTACTTTGCGATACGGTGACCATTTTGGCAATAAAAAAGAAGATTTCTGTGGATATGTAAAGAGTTCGGGATTCTGAAAGATTTATGGTACTAAGAGGAATAATGAAGCCTCACAAGTGCAAAGAAGCCACAGAGAGAGCCTAATCATATCAATTCCCGATGAAATCCAGTCCCCGCGATAATAACAGCAAGCAAAAGGTGTGAGGGGCTTCTGCAAGCTCGCTATCACGCATCAATATCACCCGACGGATATACAAGCACTGCCTCCGGTAGAGGCTGCAGTACACGGTGTCGTTACATTTGCGTCCCACATATTGCTCTTACAGCAATATTAGTAGATAAATTGTCTGCAGTAAGAGCATCAGTGAGTAGCACGACAGAGAACTTTACAGCTGTGTAGCCCTCAGAAAAGAGGGTTTGAGAGGAACTTCTCCTTACGCCTTGGTTCTCTTCTGGTGCATCGTACGGCAAGTGCGAAATCACCAATATGGTGGGACGTTGAAGACTGAGAAATATACACTCACCACCAGAACTCATAAGGGGCTGGACTCGCCCTAAAACCACGATAAAAACAACCAAAAGATCTGGAGCAGGAAGATTGCAAACATCTTTAAGTTGAGACCTTAGGATTTTGCCCTGGACAATGCCGACAGATCTCAAAAACAGTGCGGTGGAAGCTGCACTGCCCGCCCCCACCACACCATTCAAATAGAGAAGGTCGCACGAAGAAAACCAGGAAACTAGCCTCCACATGCTGACCGGCTTGGGAACTTTCTGCATGTAACCCTCACTCAGCAATCTATCGGTGAGCATATACAGAGTCTACGCGATGCGCTGTCGAAATGTCATCGACACTCGCAGAGCCGCATTCTGTGGTTTGCTCTTTAATAGGAAGCTGGCCCCCAAATAGCCTTGTTGGACAGATTGAAAATTTGTGTGCTTCTGTCAAAATTTAGAAATAAACTGTTTCGAACAGATTCGACTTACTATTGCTGAAACAAATCAGTGGTGTCTTCAGACTCCAGATTGTATAGTTTTTCTGTCATGGCTCAGCGAACCAACCTGGGGTCTCCTCAGCTACTTATGGGGGCCGCCTAGCCGCTCCGATTCGCCCCAAAACCCATACTGGCAGAGAACCGAAGGATTCGAAAGCATCGGTGAGACGGACGTTCCGTTGGGGAGAAACCATCTCAAGCGAACGCCCAATACAACTGTTAAGGTTAATTCCTCCCTATGGCCACGCTCGTTTGTAGTGAGCGGCTGTCATCATCTTCCTTTGGGCATCACAGCCGCCTGTGCAACCACATCTACTCGCCTCTAATGAAAGTTTTGCTTGAACTGACCGACGCCAGACCGCCGGTGAATGGAAAAAGCGAGAAAATGGACCCATAGGCGATGTAGGCCATGTGTTGCTTACGGTAGCCATGAATCACTGCCTAGTCATTCAAAAGCAATATTACGGCCCGGATTCTCCAGAGGCGGGAATGGCCGCAAGGTATTGGAGGTTGGATAAGCGTGACGTTGAAATGGAGGAGGCACAGCACCAATTACTGGTATTTCTGTCTCAGTTATTGTGGAATAACAAATTTGCTGGAAGAGCCTCACAGAGAGCCGAATTGCAGCAATCGCAAGGGACGTATAAAGAAGTGGGATTGTTCTCCAATCCAACACTTTTCGTTTTGTCCCACGATACAAGACTTTTGTTCCCGTCAAATTGCCAACTCAACTTGCATCCAAAAAGTTTTTTTTCCTCGTGGAAGCACTTTGCCACCCGTCATGGATAGCCCAGGAAAAACCAGTGGTAAGATTCCCGCTTTTCAACGAATGGCAATTCGCACATTCTATAAACCTGAGCTGATTTGCCCCAGCTTCTTCGCTTGGCGACCAAAAATACGATCAAATGTCGGTTTCTGCATTGAGTCCTTACGCGGCGTCTCCTACTGCCGGTGGTGGTCTCGACTCGCGCAGGCTTTCGGTTGCATCTATGCAATCCAGCAAAACACATACAACCGAGGTGGAAGGAAGGGATCCTGAGCTGCTCTCCAACAAGAAACCAGGATACAAAGTCATCGCCACAGAGATTGAGGTTGAGGTTCAGGTTACATATTGGCAGAGTCTAAAGAGTGTTCTGATGCCCTGGCAAAAAAACACTCGTAAGGTTACTGCGCAACTCCAAGTAGAAGATCCAGAGGAAGACATGGAGGAAAATGAGCAAGTGTGTATAACACTCAAAATTTGGTCATCCAACAACAAAGCTAATTATCGATAGTTCTGTTCGCCTTGGATTCCGTCGGTTTGGGTCTTATCCAAAGAGAAAGATGACGAGGATCGATACAAGCAAAAAATGGCCAAATGTACAATCGATACCGCCAACCTACAAGGCAACCTCGTGTCGAAAGAATTCCTCCTGAACGAACTAGGATACCTGGAGACTGATTTCATGGGGAAAGGACTGAAGAAAACGGACAAGATTGGCGTATCAGTCTCGGGTCATCCCGTTATCCCATTCGGTGCCGTCAAACTTACATGGTTCCATGGCAACTCCACGAAAATCTTCCGTCAAATGCGTTTTTTGGTGGTCTCCAACCCCGTTTGTGAGCTCATACTAGGCGCTCGGGTGATTAAAGAGCACGGAATTCTGGATGTACCCAATTTCAACAACGATGCTCCCAACGATGTCTGGCAAGTTGAGAATGCTAAAGGTAACTGAATCACTTCGCGCATGGCTGACTGAACCATTCTAACACTTTTCTAGATTCACACTACGTCGAACTCAAACAACAAATGAAAAAACTCGAAGGCGAAATCTCCGAACTCAGACTCCGAATCAGTAGACTAGACGCCAAAGAGACAGGCAGAAAAAAGAATTTCGAGAATCAGATAAAGCCCAAGGAGGCTTTGCTTGTGACCGCTACGGAGAAATTCGACAAATACGTCGCGGAACTGAACGCGAAGAGGAAGGCGAAGGAGGAAGCCGAGCAGGAGAAGAAAGATGGTGATAAGAAGAAAGATGGCGACAAGAAGAAAAATGGGGACAAGAAGAAAGACGGCGACAAGAAAAAAGACGACGAAAAAAAAAGCCCGACGAATAAATCCAGACCCTCACAGAGTATTCCTCAGGTCACTATTACTCCATTGACGGGCTCGAGCAGAGCGACGACAGGGCTGAGTATTCGTACTACTAGTACGTTTGGTAGTACGAGGAAGATATAGTGTGTTTTCGAATTTTCGTTGAGGGGTTCTTTTTCTGGTCTTTTGGGAGGGTTGCACTTCACTTAGATTTATTTCGTCATTAAATCGGTTTTGGATATGGGTTTTTAAGGCTGGGAAGATTTACACTACTATACCATACATGGGGAGCGATCCGCAAAAGGTATCGGGGCTGGAGTTTGGAGAGGAGGGTGGTTTGTTTGCTGTCGCTACTTAGAATCGATGTTTTATTAGGATTTGGGTTATGGCGTTACTTGTGGTTTAGGATGGTACTCTGGTCTTCATCACATTATAATTGTTCCCTTGAATTCAATCTGTTCTACTGAAATAAATGCCCATCTGCCTATTCCAATTGAGATTTTTATCTAAAATCGTAGGCGAACACGTGATAATAACAGAAAGGCGACCCTGAGATGCCTAGTTTCTGATTCAATCGTGAATGGCATTAAATCATGCGAAACTAAGATATGATTAGTAAGACCGGCAAACCCCTCCTCAGCAAGTATTCAACTAAGCTACTTTTCTGGCTGTGAAGTATATCACGTGACGCTGCCCATGCCTTCCAAGTCCAGGATCGATGCCAGGTTGTTCACCTGTATGTTTCCACCAGGAGTCGCTCTAGCAAATACGAACTTGATGAACTTGCCTTCTAGCGGTTCAGAAGAGCTCCGGGCGGTGAAAGTCGTGGTTAAAAGTTGGGCTCCGGTAGTAAATAATCATATTTCCATTGTGATTTCTTTAAAGATCGCGATTCTCAAAGTATCCAAATTCGGATAGAGTGGTAATATTATAGGCTCGTGTATAGGAATGAGAATAGGCTAGCACGAAATTGGTAGAGATGTTTAAAGGAGGTAAAAGAAAGGGGGATCTCGCTTAATCGTAAACTTAAACTTTGGCGAAGGTTTATTTAGAGGTCTACTTGAAGTCCTTTGCTTCCTATAGTATTTGGGTAATTTGGTTCTAAATGTTCGAATACTCTATCTTGCCTCTGCTATGAAGTTCTGTTAGTTCTTTGGATTAGCCAAAATAAGTAGAATAATGAATTCGTCTATTTTGAGTTATACTAATAGAGAATGATTCTCTGCCAGTTTTATCGTCCACCGGGACCTAGTGTATCACAAAGGTTCATAGTTGCATAGTAGCACATAAATAACCCAAGAAAATCCAAGAGTGAAGAGAATCGTGAAAATGTTCAAAACTGTTACACCCATGGAGAGTTGATATTATACAGCAAGAATGTCCCCAGCAAAGATATACTCAAGCAGTTCTTTCCTTATGGTTCCAGAAAAAAGCAACAATGAGCACATTATACCCCAACTTCAAGCACCCAGCCACCATAAAAGCAATCTAGAATTTACCAATACCAGCGAATTGCCCAGTTAAATATAACCCAAGGCAACTGCCCACAGTCTTCACCGACGTGGTATTCTCTTTTGAAAAAGTATGACATCCATGATATCTGAGCGAGCACTGAACCGACGAAGTTTAGTGCCATAGCCAGTGAAAGTTTCCACATGAACGAGAAGGACTGTGGTGTGAACAACCTTGCCGGCGGCACAGTTTCTGGTTTTGCGTCGACGACCCCTGCTGGCGACATAGTAGAATACTGTGTTTCCATCGAACCGAGTAATGGGGTTTGGTCGTCTGGTGTGTTGTCTTTATCTGCCGGGTTTGGGATATCGGGGCAATTATTCAACTCAACTTGACGACTGACCAGGAAAGAGCAGAGAAGTTTTATAACACCCACTCCTGCGTATGCCAGGAACATAATCTTGTAGGACTCCACTGCTGAGAAGCCAGAAACGGCTTGCAGTCTCTCAACCGCAAAGCCAGTGAGCAGGGTGCTTGCAGCAGTTCCGAACATCCCAAGAAGGCTCCACCACGCAAAGAAGTCGCTACATTGTTCCGGCGGACTTAATCGAGCGATCGCAGACTCTTCGATAGCTTTGAAAGGGTCCACCTTGTTGGCACAGTTTAACAAGTCAGCAGAGAAGGATCTGGTATTCATAATCACTTACCTTAGGTTAATGACCCCTGCTATACTGGCCAGAAGTAAGAGCCAGTAATTATCGAGGAAAGCAAATGCAATTCCACTTCCAGCCATCAACAATGACCCAAGAGCCATTGTGACGCGAACTCCCATCCCATCGCCGATATATGTAAGAAGAACACTGATGACGAGATCTCCTACGAGGGTTAAGGTCATGAAAAGGCCGATACTGGCGCCTGAGAAATGTAGTGCGGATAGGTAGAGTGCGAGTACTAAAGGTAATCAGCACTGGCTTCAAAGATGTGTAAAAGGGCAATTGCGAGTTTCCGGCATAAAGAAGATAATATAGGTTTGGCTTTCTTACTTATAGTTGCACCACCGCAAGCAAATAGTCGGATCATTCGAAGAAGAATGAGAAGCTTCATATCTCTACTTGACGACAGGAGAGCATCGAAGCCGATGCCAGACTTGAAGGCCTTAAGCGCTGTCGAGACGCCCATTTTTCTCTGAATGGAAAGGAAATGATAGGGAGTAGGAAGAGAAGAGAAGTTTGACATAAAGTGAACAACAGAGGTAGGAAAGGCTCTGACATTCATTAAAGTGTTAAAGGTCTTTCCCAGAGATTTGATAGACTCAAAATTGATCGACCTCCTCTCCGAAATAAGCTATCACCACCCCTCATTCAGATGAACGACCTGAAGTGAGTATAGCGTCTTGGTAGTCGCCGACTCGAGAAAGGCATGTTTCTCGTTGAAAAAGGAAATATGACAACCATGTCTTTCTCTGTGTCACCCACATGATTCAATCCATAAGAGAAGAAAAGAGCTCGGTCTTAATTCATGCACATATACCCCACTCAAACAGATGTACGATATATCGCTCACTGCTCCCGATTGAAAACTACAGTAACAGAACCAGCAACTGCCCCTAAATTTTATCGTCATTTAACAACGTCTATGAAGGATTTGGATAGAGTACAATATTCTGAAACCTTGTAACAATTGGTAACAGAATAATAAACAACTTTTTGTTTAGATTGGAGATTAAGAATAAAGCGGTTTTCATGATACGTTGTTGTCTTTCGGAGAGAGCGAGGTAGTGGCGTTGAGACAGATCCTATTTTGAACACTTGTCGATCAGCGGCTGCTAAACCCAATCCAATAGTCTGTTCATATTTATGTTTCTTCGATGACGAATGTCTAACCCTCCTCTCAGCAAGCCAGAAAGTCTCCGCTTTCTCGCCATGCTATGCATATTTGAAACAGTTCGACAACTGTGACCCCAAGTTGTAGTCAAAACCTCATTATTGGTCCGATCACATAGGTTCATAAGAGCAGTTCTTGACAAAGTCTTGAACTTGGACTGGTTGCAGTATATTAGCGTTATCATGTTCTGACAGATTGCATAATTGGGAACGTATTTAATGAACAGTGAGATGCCAGATACCAATAATCTTACGATCTTTGATTGAGATGGATAAAACTTTGTGAGCAGAGTGATGCAATAGAATCATGATATTACAATAAGGTTACCCAAACCTGAGACAATAAAGAGTTGGGGCAACTACCAAGTACAGTACAGTACGTTTCAGAAATAAAGCCTAATACAAATTCCTCGCGCAAGCCATCCAAAACTTACAGCTTCAAAGCCGCAAAAGTAGCTACGATAATTCTAGCCAATCTATCCACGATTTCGTCTACATCAGATTCGCGGACGATATAGGGAGGAGCAATGACAACGTGGTCTCCAGCATACCCATCCATGGAACCTGGTGCATTGAAAAGCGCCATCTCGTAGCCCCTTGAAAGACCAATGTCGTGTAACTTCCCGTTCAGGTTAAGTGAAATGGGGAACGGGGTCTTAGTCCTCTTGTCGGCAACAAATTCCACGGCCCAAAACAATTCTCGACCTCGAATATTGCCAACATGCGGATGATCCGCTAGCCTTTCTTTCAAACAATGTTCGAGGTAATTTCCCATCTCGCGGATATTGCTCACAAGATCTTGGTCTTTGATAATTTGTTGAACCTTTAAAGCTGCGGCTGCAGATAATGGATGGGCCATGTACGTCTGACCATGCGCAAAACCCTTTCCAGCGATCTGGAAGGTTGTAACCATAGATTTGTTGAGGAGAACTGCAGATATAGTTCCATAGCCTGCGCCAAGGCCCTTGCCGACAGTCTGGATATCTGGAACCACACCTTCTTGTTCCCACGCATGAAGAGTACCTGTCCGTCCCATACCACACATAACTAAAAGCCAAGAGTTATAGGTTAGCATGAGATGGTCTTGTAAAATGTGCCATACAAGGGTTTTGTGGAGAGTAGGTATACCTTCGTCCAAGATGAGAAGAGCTCCGTGTTGTTCACAGACAGCTTTCATGGCAGGGAAGTATCCTGGCACAGCAGTCGCGCAGCCAGTTGACTATGTCACTGTCAGTAATCAGAAGAAGTGTCATGACAAGAACTACTCACACTTCCTCCAACGGTCTCTGCCACAAATGCCGCCACTCTGTGAGGACCAATTCGTTGGAACTCATGTTCCAATTCTTCTGCTAGTCGCAGTACATAATCATCATCGCTTTCACATTCGAGCCTTCCCCTGTATTTGCTGCAAGCAGAGACGTGGGTTACGTTTCGTGGAATCAATGAGATGAATGGTTCTTTTCTGCCTTTGAAGTCTCCGAAGCTCAACGCACCTAGTGTTGCCCCGTGCCATGCTCCAACTCTTGCGATGAATCTGTCCCTTGACGGTTGCGGAGGCGAGAGTTGAGTGAAATATGTCTTTGCCAATTTTATTGCAACCTCCACAGCTTCCGAACCTATTTTTTGTCAGCAAATATTATAACTCTCCTAAAAGTTCTCAGGATATATTCAGACTTGACTACTGTTGTTCAAGGTCATTATAAATAGGAAGATACACAGCTTACCGGAGCCTGTAAGTACAGCTTTCGACATCTGCCTATCCGTTGAGGCAACAAGAAAGTCAGCGAGATCTTCTGCAACCTTCGTTTTGTAGAAGCCCGGGTGGCAATATGAGACGGTCTGCATCTGAGCTATCATGGCTTTTTGCACCTCTTGGTTACCATAACCGAGTCCAGCGACTGCAGCTCCACTGGTAGCATCAAGAATCTTGCGACCATCGTCGATGTTGAGGTAAATCCCTGACGCGGATTCAACTACCAAAGCAGGATTTCTGTGGAAGTTTTTGTATAGAAGACTATGCTTAGGTGTCGAGGTTGGTGTTATCGATCCCATCTTGACAATGAATTCTGGGCAGAGATAATTCGACGGCTATATCTGTGAGGACAAGGCAAGAGGGCAAAGATTTCCATCTTAAATAATCCACCATTACCATACAAACAATATGGAAGATGATGTCTCAGGAGGAAGGAGAGAAGGAGATGGTTTTTTTTTTGTTCTCGTTAGTGGCACTTTCTAATTTGCACAGTGTTTTAGAGCAAGATCAATCATAATTCAACGTTAGCAAATCAGCCAGTCTATACCCAGTTATCACCAAAGACATTTGTATAGGAGGAGAGATCGGCGCACGCAATAATGGCCCCATGTCGGACAAAACAATATCATCATTTTCTGTATAGAGTGACTGGAGTCCATTTATTTGTATTCATTCTAAAGAAATTTTGTAACTGTGTGTCACGTCGTAAATATTCTTCCAAGGCGTCAATGACTACAGCAAGTACTTGCCCCGCTCTGTTTTCTGGTCCTCAATCCTTCTGTATAAGTTGTAAAGCTATAAGGTTGAACTGACGGTTGTCCTTTTCCACCTCCAATAAGCCCCAAGGCCGATGGCTGGCTGATATTTCCCGAACTAGGAACAAGCCGCAGTACCCCGAATCTGTCGCAATGCACGCCATATATCCCAGAGCCGAGAGACGGGAACGACTGCAGGCCACTTCCGAAAAACACCACGGGCCGTAGTAGCCAGTCCGGCACCGGTTTCTGGTTACTTGATGTCGCTGCAGAAGAGTATCTACCGATTCTGAATGTTGATAGGATCCAATATTCAGCGCTAGAAGATCATAATCTCAGGTACTATTGACTTTTCATCCAAACAAATCCCAGGCATTTGCGACTCCGAAACAACATTTCAAAGATGCAGGTGCTTGTTCCATTTGTCACATGATCAACAACAGTAAACATTTTAATTAGCGACTTTTCAAGGACTGGTATTGCAATTATTGATTGACAAACGGAGAAGTGGCCATAATATTCCTATTCTCTCCTAGCCGATATACCAGCGCGAAATTGTTGGATATTGTACGGCTGAGAAAAAAGTCTGTGAGCGCCTATGGATGCTCTCGTGAAGCAAGCATCAAGATGGCCTGCGATCGTTGCTTAGAAAAGAGAAACCTGCTGCAGGTTCCAACAGGGTTCTCAAATTCACACCTCACCGCTTTATGTTCTTCCCTTCCTTGTAGTTTTCGAAACAGATTCCCATCTGGTTACTTGCTCCAAGATATGTTTGCAAGAGTATTTCTATAATAAACTTCTATTCTATCAACAATCGTCAATCCGCAATGGACAGTACTTGTAAGAAGATTCCGTTCATCGACCATCGCTTTCAAACCTCATCGATCGATATCTGCACGCGAATTCTTGCACCAGCCCTTTTCCCGGACTGGGCACCCACGAATTCAAACTTGAAGATTACTAAATTGACCGAGGGCACCACAAATTCAGCAAGTCATGTCTCGGACCCTTACTGTACCAAGCAGAGCTGACGCCTCCAGCTTTTCAAAGCGTCCCACCGTTCTCGCGATGTCGACGCCAATGTCCTGATCAAGGTTTATGGCTCAGGAACCGATATCACCATAGAACGCGAAAGCTTGTCACCATAAATCCAATAAGCAACTTCTTGTCTGACATTACATCAGGGGAGCTTTCTTTCCATTCCGTACTCGCGGAACACAAGCTAGCCCCGGCACCACTGGTACGTTTCAGCAATGGGCATGCATATCCTTTTGTTGATGGTAGGATATGCTCACTTGAAGAGCTACCACAAAAAGAAATCGGGTGTTGTGTCGCCCAAGAAATTGCAAATTGGCATGGCTACCTTCCTAAGTTGGACCCGAGATCACCGAAAATACAATTCGAGTCAGTCTTGCCGAGCGATCTCTTGATCCAGCCCAATGTTTGGATTACGGCCCAGAAATGGCTTAACTCTATTCCTGAGGCTTCGGAGGCAGAGAAAGTAACCAAAGAGAATCTGACAGAAGAGTTTACATATCTGCTGCAAAGACTTCATGGAGGTGGTGGTCAGGAAGTAATTTGGCATAATTATGCATTATTTTACTTCTTGACAGTATATCTCTGCATTGATCACATTAAGACTTAACTCCCTAATCTCACCCTCAGGCTCATTACCCGTTCACTTCTGACCTAGATAGATGGTCTTCACCCACGGTGATCTTCTCCATGCAAATATTGTGATTACAGATTCATCTAAATCCAATGGTCTCAGCGTGAGCTTCATTGACTACGAGTAAAATTCTCCATGTTTACTATTGCTCGCCTAGACATCACTAACACTCGTGGTAGACATTCTACCTTTGCTCCACCAGCTTTCGAGCTCGCAAATCACTTTTCAGAATGGGCTGGTTTCGCTTGTAACTACGAATCACTTCCTTCACGAGAGTCTCGTCAAAGTTTCATTGTGGCATACCTGGTGAGGAGGAATGAGATATCACAAGGCGACGAAAAGAAGCTTGTGGACTTAGAAAAGGCTGTTAACAAGTTGACGCTTGAGGTGGATTCTTGGCGAGGGTTTCCTAGGTTTTATTGGTAAGATTACGTCTAGTCTTTTTCGTTCGCACTGTGATCGTCTATGCCAAATATTGCGCCCTCTTTCGTATGGTACATAGAATCTTATTGACTGTCTGCTATAGGGGCTTATGCGCACTCATTCAACACAAGTCACACTCGGGAGAAGTAGACTTTGATTACCACGGTATGTTATCGCTGCCCACTTCGAATTTTCATGCTCGAAGTTATACTTTACTTGGTTCTTTCTTTCCGCCGAAGGAAGCTGATATTAACACTGATGCTTCTTTCCATAGGTTATGCTCAACTGCGATTTGCCGAGTATTACGCGTGGAAAGGAGAGGATGATGGAAGTAGGGTCAAATCCGGGATTGCCATGCCTTTACAGGAGAAGTTCTGGGATGCAGTATCCTCCTCAGGCAACTAGGGCGAACATTTTGTCCCTATTACATAGACAGTTTGAATTGTAACAGCTTCGCAGCATGTTTTTAGAGTTCTAAATGGATTTCATACTAAGCTTCTATTTGTGCCATTTTTGGTTTACATTTACCCAAGCATGCATCCCACCTTTGAGAAAATCTTGCTGGAAGCTCTTGGCTGCACTCTACGCGCCTTCTTTGAGTAACTAACAGCTCTTGCCGTAGATACCCGCAACCTTGCATACCGAAATCGGCAGTTTGTAGATTGCTTGCAGATGAAAATGGGGGCTGCTTGGCGTCGGGCAACTACCATACTATTTACTTCGAGTCCTCATCAGGCCATCGATGACCCAAAACTGAAATCAAAACCCAAGCTCCAAAACGTCTTGGACCTGCAATTCCAACTTCAAAATGGTCACCGTTACTCTTCCGGAACCCTTTGCCAGTATTCCAAAATCGGACTTCCTATTCGGACCTTCTCCAATTCACGCACTTCCTCGAATCTCCGAAGCTCTAGGTGGGAAAGTTGAGGTATGGGCAAAGAGGGAAGATTGCAATTCTGGAATAGCATTTGGGGGTAATAAGACTCGAAAACTAGAGTGGGTTTTATATCCTGTTACATTATATCTATCTCTAATAAATGTAGATATCTCGTACCTGAAGCTCTCGAGCAGGGATGTGATACTCTCATCAGTATTGGGGGGGTTCAATCGAATCACACCCGTCAAGTCGCAGGAGTAGCTGCAAAAGTTGGACTCAAAGTAATCAGTCCTTCTGCTTTACTCACCAAAGTGAGCTAGGGCTAACATTGGGATCTAGGCTAAACTAGTACAAGAACACTGGGTAGAATGGAGCGATCCAGGTTACGAGAAAGTGGGAAACATTCAACTGTCCCGGCTTATGGGAGCAGCACCAATTCTTGACCCTTCAACTTTCGGTATCGAACATAAACCAACTCTCGCTTCCTTGACCAAAGAAGTCATTGCCGAGGGTGGAAAACCATATTACATCCCAGCAGGAGCTTCAGACCATCCACTTGGTGGTCTGGGATTTGCTCGATGGGCTTTTGAGGTTCATGCTCAGGAGAAGGAATTGGGTGTTTTCTTTGACAATATTCTGGTTTGTGCTGTTACTGGATCCACTTTTGCCGGTAAGCTTTGTTCCTCACGTTTAAAAGTGGGATTTATGAACTGATTTGAAATATAGGAATGATTGCTGGATTCAAGCTTCTTGAGCTCAAACATGGTGTTCCTCATCGAAGAGTTATTGGAATAGACGCCTCTGCCAAACCAGCGGAGACTCGAGCCCAATGTCTTCGAATCGCAAAGTTCACAGGTGTGAAAATTGGATTGAAGGATGAGGATATCACGGAAGCAGATATTGAATTGGATGAGAGGTATCATGATGGGTGTTATGGAATCCCAAAGCAAATGACAATTGATGCTATGAGATTTGGTGCTCAGACTGAGGGGTTTATTACTGATCCTGTTTATGAGGGGAAGAGTTTGGCCGGGATGATGGATATGATTAAAAAGGAAGAGATCAAGGGAAAGATTTTGTACGCACACCTTGGAGGACAGTTGGCATTGAACGCCTATTCTGAGGTATGTTAAACATGAGAGTATAGGTTATTTCTTTCTCAGGAGGAAAGTGTCGAAATAACGAGATTAAAAGGCTGTTTGAGGCAACCTCTACATTGCACCTTTCCTTCTCCTAAATAAAATGCTCCAATCCCTTCATTTTCTCCCAGGCAGATCTCAAGTCAAAAATCAGGACCAAAGACACGAACGTGATCCAAGAATGGACAACACATGTTCATCGAAACCATCCAAGG
The DNA here is from genome assembly GCA_900536445.1 of Hymenoscyphus occultus. NCBI lineage: Eukaryota > Fungi > Ascomycota > Leotiomycetes > Helotiales > Helotiaceae > Hymenoscyphus > Hymenoscyphus occultus. The sequence continues at coordinate 64,046 of UNPT01000254.1, forward strand.
AATGCCTCACATATTACAACCACGGAACCCCCGTCTGACTTCTCGTTGAAAATGAATCATTATATTGCCTACAAAGAAACAAAGAAATGTACAGAAAGTTTCAACAACCTCCCTCTCTCCCTCCCTCAACAAGAGCGCAAGCACCATGAGCTGTAGCTACACTGAAGATTTCTGGTAGAAAAAGGACATCCTTCTAATCACCTCCCAACAGTACCCCTCAAGAACTTTCGGAATATATCATACCACGCGTCGAACTGACGAAATCTCTATTCACTAAATCAATTTCATGATAGGGGTCAATATCATGTTTCACCTGAGGATAAAAGGAGTTACTTCCATGTTTTTGCCGCAAATCGAAATATTTATTCAACCTTTTTATATGTTAACTGCTCGGTTCAATGAGCGACTACTAACCTACCGTGTAGTAACTGACAACCTTGATAGTTAGCGACTAGCGAGTCACAATAATATTAAAAGTAAATGATGTAACAATCTCATTTGTTATATAAGAGATCTAGTTCAAAGGGTAATAGAATATATCAATCACTAATAAAAGGTCAATAAGTTCTAGTTAAACAAAGTCTAGAGATAAAACTAGTATCTCTCTTGATTTTTATACTATTATATCTAATATCCAAACTCTGTAGAATAGTGTTGTTAATAATATAAATGTTAGAAATACAGGCTAACTATATATTTGTCTAAATACATCTTTTCCTTGGATTTTGAAGAGTTTTAGAACTTGAACATGCCACCTCTCTCGCTCCCTGTAAGCGAAAACCTAAAATTCATAAATAGGTAGGTAGGTCTTTCATATTACTGTTGAGCCAATTGGCGAAGTCCTTAAGCTTACCGAATGTATATGCGGTTGTATACAGCGCCTCGAGATCCTCTAGCAACGTCTTCGTAACCTCTACGGAGTCCTCATCCTTATAGAAATCATCATCTTTTACAACATTGATTTCAATCCAGTCTGAAATTCATACAAGTCGAAACCATTGTGATTAAGTAGCATAGTCCGTCTGGCTCCTCTCTGATCCTAACTCTATAAATCCCGTCCTCGGGTATTACAATATAGCGTGGGAGGAACTAGGATAGGCTATATTGTAGCACAGTGTTTAGGCTTCTGTGTTAGTGTGCGCGTTTGTCGAGGGATAGATACTGGTAGGTTTGTGGTGATCTTTGGTTGTTTTCTTGTTGTGATTTGGTGCGGTGGAGTATGTTTATATAAGGGTTGTTATGTAGAAGTAGGCTCTACTGGTCTAAGTTTTGAATAATGGTTCATTAAATCGATTTTTTCTGGTCTTGTTCATGAATTGAAGGACGCTGATACAGTCCAGTTTCTGTATTCTAAACGTTGGAGACTCTTGATCCACGGAAACTTTACAGATGGGTTAAGCTAGTCTAGTCACTCTCTCTTTAGAACCTTCGTTGCTCCTTCCTTCTTCCTGACAGCAAGTACTCTGAACCTGAACCCTTTAAGAATTCTCGGCTCAATGTTTCCCAATTATGGTGTCTTCCAATTATCGTTGAAGTTGATATTCTATCCTGGATGTGAGTTATTAGAGTAGTCAATACTGGAGGAATGGTCATGTATGTGTACAGTGTTCAGGTAGGGAGTTAGCTTGATTTGTTCTTCTATGTGCTGTGAGTTGAGTGTACTACGAGAAAGGGGGAGAGACTGTGTTGGTTTAGATCTGTGAAGAGTGAGAAATATACTGTTTGGTTCTAGATCCGTGAAGAGTGAGAAATATACTGTTTGGTTCTACATATGTGAAGAGTGAGAAATATACTGTTTGGTTCTACATATGTGAAGAGTGAGAAATATACTGTTTGGTTCTACATATGTGAAGAGTGAGAAATATACTGTTTGGTTCTACATATGTGAAGAGTGACAACCACAACATTATTTGAAGTCCAACTTGTATGTAGCATAAAACAGAGTGACGAGAGTATGATACCAAATACGTCAATGTAATGCTTGTCTGAAAGGATGGACAACAAGCAAAAGACTGGGAAGACGCAGCTCACCATCATTAACATTTCTGTGCTTGTGAAGTTCAATCCCTTGTTGTGCAATGAAGGTAGGACCACTTATTCAGGCAGAATTCACCAACATTACCTGGGTAGGTTGCAGATGGCTGGACTGGAGGATCATTCCTTCCCAATGAAGCCACAGGTGAGAGTACGAGTAAAGTACGGAGTACAAAGGTACAAAGAGCAAGAGCCTTGAGTCAGTTACCATTGCTGCAAGCACAAGTCCAAGTGCTACTATACGGAGTATAGGATCTTAGCCGTGGAAGGTGCTACCTACCACCCCCTCCAACCTCACACTTTTATTTCTTTCCGATCTCCTCCTCCCACACCTCTTCATCTCATTCTCTCACAAACATCCCCAATCTTTCTTGTCGACCAAATTATATGGCAACATCTGGACCCTTCAGGGTATTCGAGGCATCCTCATCTTCATTCTCCATACAGACACCTTTCGCAGCCCCACTTCCAGCCCACTGAACGCGAAATCCATTGATCCGCGTGAACACGCGACAAAGCCAAGCGGACCGTGTCATCCGTACATCCATATGGAAAGATGCCACACCGCACTCTCGCAGCTGCAGTAGAAGCTGCCATGGAAGGAAGAGGTGCCAATGCTGAGGATTTCGATACTCAGGAGTGTGACATGTGGCAGGACCAGGTTTTGGTGGTAAGTTCTTTTTCCTGCTCGCCCGCCTGCAGCAAGCAGCAGCTGCAGTTATCCGTTATCGCGGTCATCACCCATTTCCCAGGGTGGCACAGACTCACCTTCACCTTCACCCTCACCTTCAGAAGGTACTCCGTAGAAAGCTGCTGATATCGCCTCAAGGCCTCCAGTTCTCCTGTCAAGCAGAGCAGCCCTCTTCCACAACGCACTCCATCGCCTGCTCACACCACACCTGAACAATCTGCTGTCGCCATTGGCGCGTTTAGGAAACCCGCGCTTCCATTATCCGCTGCCATTGACAGCTATCCCAAGCTTGCGCCCTATGAGGACCACCAAGCGCGACAACGATCATTGAACGCGAATGTAGATGCCGACAGCGTAAAAGAAACATCAAAACCCTCGGCTGCATGCGAGAACGATGTGAGATCGAGTCCTCCTATTCGCGATCATATTTTCCATTTTAAACGCGATGCGCAGGGTCAATTCCAGCTACCCGCAAGCATCCAACCACCATCCCGCGGAAGCCCGAGTCGGAAAGGCAGGATGGATCGCGATGGCATGATGAACAACACGCAGAAGAGTTCCTTGACGCAAGAGCACTCGGCCTCAGTTTTTGAAAAATATGCCACGGCGGAACAATTACGCAGTTCTGCAAATGTCTACGAGGATGCGAGAGATTCGCCCTCCAACCATACCCCTCATACCTACGACGAGAACGACACGGGACACATTATGCTTGATCTGGCACAAGAGAGCGAAAGGGAGGGAGAAGAGCCTGAATCTCAGGATGCATCATATGCTGCTCCGATTCCATTCTCTTCTCAGCCTTTAGCACCCCCCCAAACTCCAGCCCCACCGACCAATCCCTTCAAGAATAAGGGAAGTGTTCTGAAGGAACAGGTCATGTTTGAGGCCACACAGCCATCTTCGATTGGCCGCTATATGGCAAGTCCAACTTCCTCACGGCCCTCTCCAAATGCCTTTAACGAAACTCCGTTGCATTTCCAGGCCATCGACTCTCCCTTGGTCCAGCGACAACAAATGATTGAGGATACTCCGAGTCAACCTTCGTCCTTGTTTGCACAAACTATCAATGAATCACCCCTTCCCACGTTCGGCCGTTCCTTGGATACGTCCAAGTTTTCGAACCAGAAACCCGAACCTCGCAGATACAACTCAATGAGAGCGAGCCAGGAGAAGCGGGAACCACAACGTTATGAATTGAGTAGTGACGATTCTGAAATAGAAGCTGAAAAGCCCAATAGGAGCAGAGCATTACACAAGCACGCCGCCGAGCAATTGTCAAAGGTCACGATAAGTTTACACAGAAAACCGAAACTTGCTGAACCACCGTCTTCATCATACACATCAGCTATCGAGGTACCCTCTACTGGTAGGCGTCGACGGAGTCTGCAGGAGGATTATGTAGCACAATGTGATGGTTTTGATGCACGAGATACTCAGCAAAAGGATGAATATATCGCGGATTCTCAGGCACCATCATCCCCGCCACGTCATTCCAGTGCTCCCCCGATGGAGAGAAGTGAATTGGACCAGGTTGTTCCAGATGAAGCTATTGCTGCAACACAATCTGCTGCGACAACCCAAGGTTCGCGCAACGAGACGGACGGACATGTTCTTCAGCTTGGCGTTGATGCCACCCCTGAACAGAGCTCGAAGCAGGAGTCAACTTCCAGCTTACCGTCTACCCAAGCTCCCGTAGCAGCTGTACCAGGAGCTAACCTCGATGACAAGTTGGCATCAGCTGTTGTCCCTGTTACTGCTGAACTGGTCGCTAAAACCAGTTCCGAGGAGCCGCTTGCTATGTCTAACTCAACCTCAAGTCTACCACCTACCCAAGCTGCTCGAGAGGCTATGTCAGAAGTCAGCTCAGAAAACCAACTACCACCAACCTTTCCTGCCACTACACCGGTTTATGAAGGTCACCATGATAATTCAAGTGTCCCATCCACTCAAGTTATGCCAGTCTCTTTACATCCAAACAACGAGCTGGATCTACCTCTGAGAGAACTATGTGCAAATCCAACCACGGAGTCAACCTCTACAAAGGCGCAATTATCCTCTGGAAGCGAGCAATTGGCCATACCTGAAACCAGTCCCCTTCCAGAGCATAATTTACGTCCAATTGGGGATATTGGAGTCTCATTTGCAGCAGATCGAGAGGAAGACATGTCGACACCTCCTGGGTTTTCTCAAGATGCTGCATTCGAAGCAGTACTGAAGATGAATGCTTCCTCGCCGAAGAAAGTGGTTCCCGCCAGACAGAGATCCCAGCCCAATTCTGTGACAAGTTCGCAACCGCAAGCATCTGCGACTGCTATAGTCGCTGAGATACGCACGGAGGCCGTACAGGCTGCAGAGAATGCCAGCCTTGATCGCCCTGCTTCTACTGATAATGTTCCAGCCACTGGGCGTGTTGAAAATGCTGAAATTTCAAACCCACAACAGGATGTAGTAATAGACGATGAGCCCCTTTTCGTACCTGATAATGCACCACAAGATATAGCAGACGAGGCGGACGACAATCCAGCTTTAGGAGACGCGGAAGTTGACGACGCGGACACAGTCCACCTTGACAGTTCGATGGTGGATGAAAATATCAAGGAACCTCCGGTTCAAGTCAAAAAAAGAGCCACCAGAAGATCTTTAGCAAAAGTTGCACCGCTAACCCCCAGCGCGCTATCTACTACATCCTCGGAATTATCTTCTATTTCATCAAGTGCATTCCAAACACCGCAGCCAACCCCCTTTGTAAAGGGCCCTGCTTCCAGCACGCGAACCTCAGTTACCCGATCGTCGTCGATGAAGCCAGGGCCTATCACAGAAATGGCACCAAAAGCCATCGAACTGAAACGAAACCCCAAGCGGAAAGCTGTTGGTCTCGAGGAAACCTCGGAGCCTACCCGATCATCGAAGCGTCGATCACTAGCGTGCGTAAGCAGATCATCAAGCGTAGATCCATTGTCATTACCATCCGCTTTCACTAGTGGCAAGGCAACTTCTGGATTGTTCTCAAAAATGGTGTTTGCTGTTTCGTACGACCCCAAAAACGAGAAGGAGAAAGAGAAAGTGAAGAAGTGTATTGAAGAACAGGGCGGTAGGCTCCTTGAGCCTGGCTTTACGAGCTTGTTCACAACACAGCAGGAAGAGAGTGGGTTCGAGACGAAGTTGAACAAAAATAATAGAGGTCTCAAGTTTGCTGCGGTCATCGCCGACGATTTCTCAAGAAAGCCCAAATATCTCGAAGCGCTCGCACTTGGCTTACCGTGTCTCTCAGGACAATGGATCTTGGCCTGCGTCGCCAAGGGAAAGATTATGGAATGGTATCCATACCTTCTCTGCGGTGGCAAAGTGGAGTATCTGAATGACGCGCATGTGAGCCGCAAAATCTCTTCCTACCCAGCAGAATTTGCGGATTTGGCTTCTACCCTTGAAGGCAGAACCAAAGTCTTCCATGGAAAGTCCATTATGACCATTGCCTCGAGAGCCGAATCCGAAGCCCAAAGAGGCAAAACGATTGAATTCCTGCTCCAAGCTTCAGGTCCGGCCCGCTACATGCAAGTATCTTCTATCACTGAAGCCAGAAAACATCTAGAGGATGACGAGGCCGAAGGCCAGGCGTGGGATTTCATTTTCTGCTACGGAAATACCCAAGTCACTGAAAAAGCCTTGTTTACTTCTGCCGGTGGAAAGAAGAAGAAGCGCGGATCATCTGCCCCTGCCTCCGCTCTGCCTCTAACCAAGGTGCGCATGTTGGTCGATAAGGAGGTTTTCCAAAGTGTCATTACGGGACGGTGGATTGATGATTAACTTTAATACGTTTGTGAGGATAATTTAAACAGAGCGTGTACTATATTACACCTGATGTACTACTAGAATTGTTGGTGGCTGGATGTTTTGCTCGGTGGAGGCTTTTTTTCTTTCTCTTTTTACTCATATTATATAGCGTTGCTACTACATTGATGGTTGCTGTCGGTTATGATGGATAGGATGGGGTGGCGTTTTTATGATACCAAATGCTTTTGCTGGTTGCTGGAAAAGGTGGACGGGATGGAGGTTTCCTGTATTCTTGTACGATAGGCAGGTGACCTTAGATGGGTTATGTGGGGGTTTCTCTGTAGCTTTTGTCGTACGAACTGGCTAGTGATACCGTAATGAAGGGAAAGATGGGTTGAGGAATGTGTTTTGAATTACTTCTTGCTTTCTGTGATCTTCCTCTGGTTTTTTCTTCTTTTCTTGTGGTAACTGTGGTTCTTTTTTTTTTTTTCTTTTCCTTCTCTTTCATCTTCCCTTTCTCTTTCTTTTCTCTTTTTTTTTTTCTTTTACAGTTTGATATAGTAGGCTTAGCGTCCTGCCTAGGTTTGTATACTTACTATATAATATATTTATAAAGTATTATTTTATTTAGTAAGATCTATAGCGTTGCTATTATACCTTTGCTATAGCCTATAGTATTTTATTAAGTACTATAATCTTCTGTCTTATAGTTCTTAGATGTTTCTGAAAGGCTTATATAGTTATATAGTAATTAATTAATTATCTTAGGAATTAGGTTATCTTTAGTATAAAGGATATATATAATATATTAGTTAGTTTTTATTTTAATATTATAGTTCTTTTCTTCTTCTTTTTTTCTTTTCTTTTCTCTTTTTTTATTTCTTTTATAGTTTAATATTATAGGCTTAGTATTATAGGTTTATATACTTACTATATAATATATTTATTGTGAACGTGTGGAGTGAACTACTGCTTGCTGTAATGAATACTGAGTCAAACCGAACACTGCTATAAAGAGCGAATAACTAAGTAAGGAGGGAAGAGAGTTCCAGAGGAACAAGAGCTTATATATAGGATTCCTCGTAGCACGCACGTGACGTGATACACGTGATCTGACCCTAGTTCCTCCAACTCCGTGACAGTACCCCCTCCTCAAAAAGAGTAGAGCCTGTCCCCAGGCTCTTTTTCAACCAAAAAAAAGTAACTAGACCCTTTAATAGAAGACGTAGTCTTGAGCCTCCTTCCATCGTCCGGAGTCTTTGTCTTACTCTCCCAAGGCAAGCAGCTCTTGTGCCATCCGCTGTATTCCCTTAGTCCTAGGTCCTACTACCCCCCCTTAAAAAATTATCTAAGAAGACAGGGTCTAAGCTGTGAGAATAGAGCCTAGCTCTTACCTTTCCCTCTCGTAGATCGGCTAGCAAGGGAATAATGTTATTCGAGATAGGCTTAATTAAGAGGTCTCGAGTTATAGGATCGCGACAGGTATCCTTCTTCCTCCCTAGGCTCGAAGAGGTTGTCGCGTATTGTCGAGAGTTCATAACAGGCTTAGTTAAGAGGTTATGAATTATTATATCGAAAGAGCATCTGCGTTGAGGAGTACACAGAGGGTTCGACGATTAAAGGGTATCGAGAGAGGCTTAATCAAAAGGTCCCGAAATCATCTTAACTAGTAGAGAACCAGAAGGCATCGAGAGAGGCTTAATAAAGAGGTCTCGGAAGCATCTTAACTAGTAAGAAGCTAGGAGGCATCTTACTAGCCGGAACCAGGAGGAATCTCATTGATAGATACACAGGTAACAGAATAGGAGGTCCGTAAAGGCGACACAAGCAAAGGCAACAACTAAAAAGGTTGTCTCAGGCGTAAGAGTCGTTTTCATAGGTGCTTGTGTAATAGCGTCAGCCTACTAATCCAGGGGCTTAAGCGAAGGCAACACAGGTAAAGAGACAGCAGACGTCGCAGATGTCGTAGCGATGTCGATCGCTTACCAACTTGCTGTCGAGGCAATAGGGCTGGTTGCTGTCTGTTCTAGCTTGCGGCAAACTTAGAGGCCAGAGAGGGGCAGTATGTCGTCTTACACAAGCCTTAGCTCTAACTGTAGTCCGGGCTCTGGCTCTGTCCTGTCCAGGATTCGAGTCGGTTACACTTCGTCCTGCGAGGGCCTGGTAAGCCTGTGTACTTGTACTAGCCTTCTAGTAAGGGTCCCTGAGGTTTGTAGCAAGTCGACCATGGACTCTAATTTCGTTATAGTACCCCCTCCTCAAAAGGAGGTCGTCCTCGGCCGAGCATCAACTAGTAGGAACCGTAGACCTAGCCCGCTTAGTGCTCTGCTCTTTGCTTCAAGGCATAGGAAGTAAATAGTACTAGTGTCGCAAGACAGGAATAGGAGTTCCCCTTGTTAGTCGAGTAACCAGAAGCAAGGGCAGACCAGCAGATCTAAAGAAGGCGGCTGCGTTATACGCAAGTCGTGTCCCTACAACAATTTAATGGACCATGGATTCCCAATATAGAAAAGCATCCTTAGGATCGTCTTCCACTGTTACTGTGGTCTCGAGCAAGGCATGCGCCTTACTAGCCGCACAAGCAACGGGTTGTTTGCTGTTTTCCAATAGAGGCCTACTCCTGACACTTGTACCAAGCTGAGCACTACTCCTAGAAGAGCTGGGATACGATCAACAGTCCTGGCCTAGCTGTCACGAATCACGTGCTCACGTGATATTTGTCATAATAAGAGGCGCAACCCTCGACAGGTACATCCAGGTTTCTTATAGCAAATAGGGATCGCTTAGGATAGCTAAGCGATCTAAGGATTTTCATTGGTTGTTATCACGTGATGGACCCCGAAGGACCTCGAAGGGATCCAAAAGGGATCTAGGGATCCAGAAGGGTACCAGGGATCTAGAAGGGATCCAGGGATCCAGGGATCCAAAGGAGGACAAAGGTTCTATATAAGACTGGCACGTCTGCCATTAGATAGGAGCTTCGTGCTCAACTTAGTTATTAATCTTATTATATTTGTTTGACATCTTTGATATAAGTAACGAGTTCACTTCCAAGTGAACAACCCAATAGTCTTCTTCTTATCATAGTATACTAACCAGCGAACACCCAGCCAAGTTTAGTTAGCCAGTTTGAGTATTCGTTACATCTAGCTCGGTCCGGCGTAGTCTATACTACTTAAGTCGTACTTAGTGTGACGGAGCAGAACGACGTGTGATGGTAGAACTGATCCATTCTTAGAATACTAAGGTGAAGAGCTAAGACAGCTCTGAACGATGCTAATATACAGGATTCTGCCAGGCGGTGAGAGCTCACGTGGCAGGTCTGGAACCAGAACTGTCACACTTAGAGTTACTCAAGTACTTAGCGAGTTAAGTTAAGTAGGTCTAATGTTAAGTAGGTACTACTACTTAACTTAACTTAACCTATTTCTAATACTATTTTCTTTCGGCTAGCGCCCCCTTTTAATAGAAGAGGTTTTCTCTATAAATACTTATAATAAAAACTATATCTCTAGTAATAGTAGCTCTAATACCCTTACCGTAATCCATGGCTAAGTACTAGTACTATAATAACCTAACTCCTTAGCTACTAATTATAAATAAATAGAGTATATTTAGAATATCGTTATATTTAAGAATAATTATATACATTTAACAGCGAGAATAAGAGCTAGTAAGAGGAACTTCGGGATCTTGTGACAGACGTGCTTCTGGACAGTCGGAACAAACAACACTCTATTCTTAGGACAAAAGACGAGGAGAGAAGGAGAGCTCGAGAGAGCTGGGAACTAAATACAGGTCGCGCACGCTAGTACTAGC
>UNPT01000084.1:0-148778 GCA_900536445.1 Hymenoscyphus occultus
CGATGCTGGAAGCGTTGTTTGCCAGAGCTTACAGGCGAGCTCCTTGCTATTTTCCCTGATACCTCGCTTAAGGGTCGCTGTACAAAGCGGGAGGGTAGAAGGGGGGGGGTTGCGAGCGCCGAGTCCTACTGCCTTGTCGGCTATCTCATTCCCGGGGATACTAATATAGCTAGGGCACCACCTAGTGCCAATCTTATTAGGAAAGACGGTTATATATTAGTAGACCCTACTAAAGACTACCTGTGAGGTACCGAGAGACTAGTATGTAAGCTGTAGAGTCGCTTCGAGCTTATCGAGGCAAATCCAGCACTTCTCAGCCTACCCCTAAAAGGGGGAGCTAATCGCTAGCTCGAGTCCGCACAGGGCGGCCCTAGCCTCGGCGTCGTAGATCTCTAGAGAGCTACCAAAGGAATAGGCCTTAGTGTCGAGGACAACCCCGCCCCTAGTCAGGCATACCCCCCCTCCGGAGTCCCCTGAGTCGAGCCGAGAGCCATCTGTATAGACAACTAGGTCGAAGGGTGGAACTGTTCGTAGAAAGGAGAGGAAGTCTGCCTTATATTGTTCCTTATTACCGAGAGGAGAGGGACCCACTACCTCAGCGAGTCTTTTGGCTCTGTCGAACCCTCTTAGCCACGGGGCTAGCTGTATTGGGTCTATTGTCTCAGAGACTGGAAGGGTCCGTCGCTGTCTATAGAGGAGCCTTGTACTACTACAAGGGTTGTCTAGACATCTCTTTAACGGGTGTAGAGGATCAAGTCGTCTAATTCTCGCTTCCAGTCCTTCGCTCTTAGCGATTAGTGTGATTTCAGGGGCAAGAAACCCAGCCTCCTTTAGTAGGACTGATGTCGGGGTAGTCTTATAGACTAGAAGGACTACCCTGCCGCACTTACTCACTACCTTGTCTGATTTGAGTGAGAGTTTAGAGGTTAATTCAAATTGGATTCAATAATATTTCAAGTCTTTTGGTAAACCCGGAATAAGTAGAATTATTACCTACATATGAATTGTTTTTCATCTTATTATTGACTTGATTAACTTAGAGTTAGACTATTAAAACTGCTCCCATCTGACATGCTCCAACGGCATTCGTTCCGATCATGGAATTCGCGTCGACGTCGAGGAAAATTAATCGAAGGAAACTCAACGCTATTGCTTTATAGCCCACCTTGAAGCAATCTTTTGGATTTTCTTTAGATTGAAGATTAAGTCGAATACTACTCATGGCAATAAAAAAAAGTCCGTGGAATTCTTAGGGAAATCTATTAGATATCGACCCAAATCCATTGGCAGAAATGACAGTTTTATTTGACTTGGATGGAGCTCCATTGATGCCATTGGATTGGTTTCGGCTCTTCACGCCCAAGATTTGATTGTTTCAGTGGCTACATTAACATCTCCAAATACTCCCGTCTATCTGACCTGTTTTTGAGTTTACGAGAAAATAAGCTCGATCAAGCAGTGCTGAACTGACTGCATTCGCCTTGGTTGGCACCGAGGACCACGAATAAACAAGCGCTGGTGGAGGCAGCAAACAGCGTATGCCAACTGAGTGCAGCTAAGATTGAAGAGATATATATCGCACGCCACTTCAACATGGTCTGATAGCAATGTCAGTAATATTTCATGGAAAAGTCGGCCCCTGAAGGAATTCACTGTACTATCCGAAATGGCAGCGGCAAGATCTAAAGCTTGGACGACTGTGGTGCGGCACAATCAACACTTAAGAACGAGGGCAGTGCAGGTAGAATCGAAACTTTTATAAGTTGTCACGGCTATTCCCATCAAATGGCAGAACGAAGGATAAGATCGGCAGAAACCTATCCATCTAGGAGACCCGATCATTCAAGTCTTTAGTAGTAAAAGTACAGAGGCGAAGTGCTATATATTCTACATTACCTTGCACAATTTTGTATATAATGGGCGGTCTCTAGACTTGATGCTAAAACAGTTTGAGAGCATCTATCATGGCCGAGAAATATATCGACCCACTTCTTTATACTCTTTCATAAGTTACATCTACTTCGAGATTTATTTTCGCCAGTCTGGTTTTCTGGAGGTCCTAATTTAATGGTGTGAGTCCTGGTATTTTTCCTTTGCCAACTTCAGCAGAAAAGGTTGCGTGGCCCGACAGGACCATATCTGCCCATTTCAATCTCGCAAAGAATTCTCGATCGGTGTTTGCAACTTCCATGACCTACGGGGAGCTTGGGCTATTATTGCGGTAGAATATACTGAAAACGAGGATGTTGTGGAGGTCAAGTACGAGGAGCGTATTTCAGACTTCCTGCAAAAGCTGCGGCAGCAGTTCTCTGGTAAAATTCCATTTGAGTAGCTGGGTATATGTTTTCAAATTGACTTTTCAATCATTTTCAATCAAACATTCTGGTTACTCATACGCTATCCCCTCCATGCTCCTTGTCCCACAAAATATATATTTTGCCCAATTAGGGCGTCACGTCAGCGTATAAAGTGGGTTTTAGCGAACCCCATCAAAATATTTGTTCTAGCATAATATATAAAACTTCTATAGTAGTTGAGAGAACTCATATAAGATTAAAACCCTCTTATTTAATTATGATACCACGATCAGCCCCAAACTCCGTTAGTAAATTCCTTCTATCTCTATATAAAAAGAGACGTATTGGAATCAGGGGTTCGCTAAAAGATAGCTTGGCAAGACAAGCGACGCGGAGGTGATACTGTATGTAGCCCGTCTCGGTGAGGCGCAGTAGAGGGGTCCCAACCACGTGCCAACAGCCAATCTCTTAATTCTTCCAATCTCTATAGTCTCCTCTTCTCCCATTTCAGATGGGGAATGAATTTGTGAGTACACTTTATATTATCCACGCAGAAGTTAGAGAGATCATTGTTCTAGTGTCATCCATCGCTGTTGATTGCATCGTGTCGCATCGCACCGCATTACTCCACCATCCCCTTTCCTGACATATATTTACCTAGATATCTTTACACATATGTATAGATGTATATATATTGACCATGGACTTTTCATTTTGTAATGTGGCCGATGCCACCTTTGGCCCCCAGATCACCTCATCATGTCGTACATTCGATTTCACCCTTCTTTTCGAAGAGTCTTTCCTCTCCATCGCCCCCTCCACTATCTTCCTGATATTCGCCTCGTTCCGTGCCTCGCGTATCTTCTCGAAGCAACCGATCGTTCGTAAAGGACGCCTCCATGGATTCAAGCTGGTGCCTCCCTACCCATACCCGCTGTACGGTCTCATCACTAACTGTTAATGTGGTAGATTGCCATCACGCTACTCGTGGCAGCAGAGGTCTCCCAACTGGTGCTGACCTCTTTCACGCCTTATGTTAAGGTCCCAACCACCACGGCTAGCCATGTGCTGGCCATGGTGGTGACACTCCCAATGCTACTTCTGTCCCACCTGGAGCATTGCAAAGCATTGAGACCGTCATCTATTCTCTGTACCTATTTATTCTTCACCCTCCTTCTAGACATTCCCCGCGCGAGGACGCTATGGATGTCAAATCAGTGGATGGCTGCATCCGCGACCCTCCAAGCTACCATGGTGATTAAGGTCTCAATCCTGCTTTTGGAGCTACAGACCAAGGTGCGGTTAATGGTGCGAACGGATCGGGACCTCTCGCCTGAGGAGACGAGTAATGTGTTCAGTCGTCGGCTCTTCTGGTGGTTGAATCAATTGTTCCAGAAAGGGTATAGCAAATCGCTGGCGTTGCCAGATTTATATGTCCTGGACGAAGAGTTGGCATCTAAAACGGTGGGCTCAAAACTGGAAAAGGCGTGGAATTCGCGCCGTGGGTTCTCCCTTGACTGTGTGATTATCCTCAGCTAAGTTCTGGTGTAGGGAATCACACATGCGAATACAGTCTAGCCATCTCCCTTTGCGAAGCCTTCGTATGGGCGTTGATGGCTCCAATACTCCCCAGGTTGTGCCTGACCGGTTTCATCTACTCTCAACCCTTTCTCGTGCAGGCGGTGACCAAATTCTTGCAGCAGAGTTCACAAGTTGCCCCGGATTATTGGGGGTATGGCCTGATCGCGGCATACTTCTTTGTCTATAGCGGCATTGCCGTAAGTTCATCACTCTCTTCATATCTCCGGACGCTAAGTCGAACGTAGCTTTCCAATGGATGGTATTGGCATAAACAATATCGCTTAATTACCATGGTTCGCGGGTCGCTTGTCTCCCTGATATACTCCAAAACACTCCGGATGGGAGCGGGGTTGACAAGCGATGCTGAAGCTACAACGCTCATGAGTGCTGATGTGGAACAAATTGTCGTGGGTCTCCGAAGTCTTCAGGAGGTTTGGGGTGGGATGTTGGATTTAGGAGTGGGCTTATGGTTGCTTTATCGACAAGTCAGTTGGGCTATGTTTAGTATGGCGGGACTCACGCTAGGTAGAGGTTCCCTTGTTCGTCCTAGTTGAAGCGACTAACATAGGCATAGTTTGTACGTTGGGGGCCGCAAAGACTGCACAATACGCTAGCACACGGCAAAATCTCTGGATGGATCGTATGCAGAAACGACTCTCAGAAACTATCAAAGCAATTGGCTCACTCAAGAGTATTAAAATGCTCGGCTTTGAGGACAGGATTTGCTCGATGGTCCAAGGTTTGAGACAATGCGAACTGAAGGCCATGGTTCATTTTCGCATGGCAACTACCTGCAACATCACTTTAGGTAAGTAAAGACGATACACAAGCATTCATAGCGCTAATATAATAGTAGCCCATGTCAGTGTCTTTCTGAACTCCGTCGTGGTGCTCGCCGCTTTTCTCCCAATTGCAAATCGAGATGGTCTGCTCTATGACACCAATCGGATTTTCAATACCTTGACTCTGGTTTCGATCATGAGCGAGCCTCTGCAGACCTTCCTACAAGCTTTGCCCAAGTTGGCTATGGCGGTTGGCTGTATCTCCCGCATCCAAGCCTATTTACTAACAGCAGACCATCATGACCCTCGGCGATGCCTTGACAACAAACCTTCTAGTTCTGATATTGATTCCAGCCTTCAAACTGAGGTGAAAACGCCGGTGAACACGTTTGTCGTCCGGAATGGCCACTTTGGCTGGGTTGAAGGGAAATCAGCAGTCCTCAGAAATGTCAATGCCACCATCCCAGCAGGAAAACTCACATTGGTAGTAGGACCAGTTGGCAGTGGCAAAACTACCCTGCTGCACACCCTACTTGGAGAAACCGTGCGGATCAGAGGAGAGGTATTGCATACCAGACAGGCGATTGCCTTTTGTGCCCAGCAACCTTGGTTGACGAACACTACCGCGCGAAAGGCGATCATTGGTCATTCTCAAGAAGATCCGGTCTGGTATGACCGGGTAGTCAAAGCATGTGCACTGCATCGAGATTTTGCAGGGATGGGAAATGGAGATCAAACACTTATCGGTAGCTCAGGGGCTGCCTTAAGTGGGGGGCAAAAACAACGAATGGTATGTTCTTCCAACTATGCTATGAGGGTTGGGCTAATTGGGGTCTAGGCATTAGCTAGAGCTGTCTACTCCCGTAAGCCGGTTCTTATATTAGACGACGTATTAAGTGGGCTCGACATGCCCACAGAAAGGTTTTTGTTCAACGCCTTGTTTGGACCTGATGGTCTTCTCCGTACCGCCCTACCTGACACCACTATTGTGTTGGCAACACATGCAGGTGAGTCACGTTATCTGTAAAACTTGAATATCTTAGTTAATGTATATCAGTCCAGCACCTCAAATCTGCCGATCACATTATCGTCATGCTACCTAATGGTGATGGCTTGGACGAGGGTGACATGGGAGAACTTTCCTCCCGAGGTCGTATCTTACAAAGCCCTCAAGAGTTAAGCGATCTAGAGGAAGAGGAAGTTCAAGATGAAGGCGATCAACCTGTGATGGGGGAACAATTGGAACAGCCAATTAGCTCCAATGAAGAAACCAAACCACATGAAACGAACGCCCTTCATTTCTATCTAAAGTCCATGGGATTCTGGAACATTGTTGCCTTTATCGCCATAGGCGTTGTCACCGTTGGTTTGTGGAAAGTATCTGGCAAGTCCTCTGTGTTGTGGTCCCATGATATATTGTATGCTAACCGAGCTAGAATATTGGGCACGTGTTTGGGCTGAACACAGCGAGCGACATCCCGAAGATCCGCGGGCTTCTTATTATGTTGGGATATATGCATTGATGAATGCAATTGCAGTCATTGCTGCGGGGACTTGGTTTGGGTTTGTAGAATCCCAATCGGTGAGGTTTCTGCTAATGGATCTGTTTACTCAGACACTTCCTGTTAGTCATAGTTCCCAAGACTGGACTCGACCTCCATGAGCGCATCTTGAGGACTACACTTAAGTGCATATTACAATCTCTTCGTATGAATCAAATGCTAAATTATGCTTAGTGCCACTTACCCCTTTCTAAGTCGGACAGATACTGGGGCTCTTGCCACGCGGTAGGTCATAACATCGGATCTAAGAATTTTCACTGACAAGAGTAGATTTGGACAAGATCTATTCATAGTCGATACAGAACTTCCAAATTCCACCGCAAATACTGCCTTCCGTACGTTGCCATCCCTACCTAGTAAACCCATCTGATGCAATCTCCCAGTTTTCTTGATTGTGGTAGCGCAGCTAGGCCTCATAGCCTCCGCATCAACATACATCATCGCAGCCTTTCCTGTCCTAGCCCTCTCCATGTACGCGGTGCAACGAGTCTATCTACGCACCTCACAACGGATCCGCCATATGGATCTCGAGACCAAAGCTCCGCTCTACGCCCAATTTACTGATGCGCTCAAGGGAACCGCTAGCATTCGGGCTTTTAACTGGCAGGGTTCGTCTAAAGAAGAGAATGTTACTTTGTTAGATGATAACCAGCGGCCGTTTTACCTTCTATTTTGCGTGCAGCGTAACCCCTCCCATTTCTATACGTCTTAGTCTCCCTTCTCGCAGATTTGCTGACTACATTGGACAGGCTGGCTCGAGTGTGTTCTCGACTGTAATGTTGCCGGATTAGCTGTCCTTCTAGTAGCCATCGCTGTAGCTACTCGTTCCAATGTGGGCGCTGCACAGGTGGGTGTTGCATTGCTAAATTTGGTGAGTCTGGGCGAATCTATGAAATCTCTCGTCAAACACTGGACGACGATGGAGACTTCCATTGCGGCCATTTCCCGGATTCAGGATTTCGTCGAGACGACCCCGCAAGAATCTCCGTCACGGAATGGGAGCACAGGATTTAAGCCCGAAATTGATGCAAACGGAGGCATGGCACTCACTTTGACTAATGTGTCGGCGAAGTATTCGTAAGTTGAAGGCTGAGAACGCGGAGGGACATATTATTAATCCCTTTCAGAGTCAACGGATCAAATGTCTTGTCAGATCTCTCACTCAACATCGCACCGGGAGAAAAGGTCGCTATATGCGGCAGGAGCGGCAGGTAAGTATCTCATCTTCTGTCTCCCTCCTTTCACACCATCGCATTTCACACAATTCTAACCCCTCTCTCCCAACAGCGGTAAATCCTCCTTCCTAAATGTGCTCCTAAAAATGATACACATCACCGGCGACCTACACATCGGCCATCAACCATCTTCCTCATTCGGCAACCAAGAACTCCGCCACAACCTTAATACCATTCCACAGGACCCGTATTTCTTCCCCGGCACAATACGCAAGAACCTCGACCCAGATTCGAGCTCATCGGATGAAGCGATCGACGCCTTGATCAATAGAGTGGGTCTTGAGAATGAAATTGCCAAATGCGGAGGATTGGATGGTGAACTTGCCATTGAAAGCTTTTCGGCGGGCCAGTTGCAGTTATTGAGTCTTGCGAGGGGGGTGTTGAATCCGAGGGGTTTGTTACTTCTTGATGAGGCTACGAGCAGGTAAGGCCATCCATCCATACGTTGTTTGTTTTCGAATATCTTTTATGCTTTACTAATTCTAGGAATAGTGTGGATTACGAGACAGATAAAAAGATGCACGACATGATTTTTGAGGATTTCGCAGACCAGACGGTGATTGCTATTTTGCATCGCAGAGATGAATTATATCGCTTTGATCGTGTGGTGGTGGTGGATCAAGGGAGGGTTGTGAGCGTTGGGAAGCCAGGCGTGGTGAAGCTTCAGATGTAAATATCTCGATCTTTTGGTGTCTGTAGCTGTTAGATACTTTGGGGCTTCCAAACCAGGACGCAGAGTCATCCACCACTCAGGGCAATTTGTTTCATGTATCGGTTAAGAGTACATTTTGAACATAGTCCGCTGGGCGGTCTTGGTCCCAACTTCAACCCTAAATTCAAGGATCTCGTGGGCTATTTACGGGTGTTTGGCTGTTTACATCGAAACCCTTTCAGTAGCAGTGCTTATTCCTAGTCAAATTATAGACTATTACGGAACTTCTTTCTATAACATCATGATTATATCAAACGTGTTCTTAACCACTTAAAAGAGAACGGCGACTTAAGAATACTAAAACACAAAATCGAGGCCCCTAATCATTAATAATAACATCGATAAGAGGTTTGTAACCCGCGTTACTTGTAGTAGTACAATTCAAACTAAAGCAACGGCGCTATGGGATTTATGAAAGTTAATATAATAGTGGATTAATTTAATCTTTGTTAGTAAGAATCAGGTTAAGCTTGTGTAAATAACCGGGATTTCTTTCGTACTTTAGGCGGCCGAAGGTAGGTTGTGTTTAATCTGTGTTTATGATGGTAGGAATATTTTATTATATTTTAGTAATATAAGTATATAAGATATTCTTGTTGGTTTGACTTATCGTCAATAAATGGGTGATGCAATAGACCTATATTATGTGGTATAACTAAGTCCTTGTTGTATTACATGCCGAAGCAAGTGTAGCTAGCTAAGTCCCTACGTACTTATAGATGCCACAGTACGCTAGTGAGCGCGCTAGTCCCGAAAGAGCAGCTACGCTCGAAGCTACCTAATAATCATTCACTATTATAAAGCGACAATTCTAAGGAACACAAAGGGAATCAAGGGTTACTTACTCACGGTAGTCTCTACTGTAGATGGAACTTATAGTAAAAGAATTTAGAGGTTATCTCGGTAATTTGGATCTATGAGCTTTTAATCTTTCTTTTGCTCGTAGCTAAATACAAAATTGTATTAGGGAAAAATATAAGACTGGATCGAGTCTTACCCTGTTTTCGTTTCTCCCTTTCCCCCCTCTACCCCTACATACTCATCCTCCACCCTTTCCCCTCCTACCTTAATAAACCCAACTCCCAAATCCATCTCACTTGTCTTGAAGGAGGGCTACAAGACAAGCCACAACACAACACAACACAACACAACACAACACAACACAACACAACACAACACAACACAACACAACACGACACGACATATCATCCTATACAAAGCTTTCTTCATTTGTAGTTTATTTGGATTTATTTGGATTTATGAATACCACTGAATCACGGATCAGAGGAGGAGTTAGGTGGTGGTTGGAAGGAAGGAGGGGAAGTGATGGTGGGAGGTCATGGTAGGAAAAGAATTAGAGTAAATTAAGATTCTTGAGTTGACATAGAGAATAGAAAAAATAGGAAGTAAAAGCGTCACAAATACTTTTAGGATGATGGGAAACCACCAGGACATCGTAGATGAACCGAAGACCGAGACAGAAAGGACTTCCGATAAAACACAAAAAACCCTCATATTTCTCACATACAATAATCATCACAGAATTATAAGGCAATATATACAGTACAAAATTTTCCCTCCATAAACACCGAAAACTCCTTCTATCAATATGAACCACTCACTTCCTCTTCTTCCCATCCTTCCCTTCCTTCCTTGCCTTCTTCCCCTCCCTCTTATCTCCAAATTCCTCATTATAAATCTCCACCGCGCTCTCCCCAACCTTCCGCTTCTTCTCCTTCCCACTCCGAACACTAACCACCGTGTTCCCCCTCGCGGACTTGATCTGGCGTTCTGCCTCGGCCCATCCTGGTGCTGATTCTTCGATTTCGTATCTGATTGGGGCGTTAGTTGGGATGATTTTAAGGTTGTAGATGTTGGTTGGGATTGGGGGAAATATCTTACTGTGATAAAGGAAGGGCATCGATAAGTTGTCTTTGCTTTTCCTTTAATTCTTTCATTGCTTCGTCCCCTCCCTCTTCCAATTCGTCTTCTAGGTTGGTTTCCAGCGGTACGAATCGATCATCCACGATCTCGTCATCTTGAGCACCATCCGCATCTTCGCGACTCACACCCAAGTTCTCTCGCTTAGGCAATTCAGCCTCAGCAGCTTGATCCACAAGTGATCGAAAATGCGAGCTCATCTTTCGCATAATTTTGATGAACATAGCGAGTAACTGTGAAGAAGGAAGGGCAAGTTCGGCTTCCACATCGGAAAGATCTTTATGTTGAAGACCGACGGCGAGGAGGATGGCTTGTTGGATACCAGTGAGCTTGATCACAGGAGAAAGACGGGAGGTGAAATAAAGGACCGAGAGTTTTGGGACAAGATCTAAGATTACGTGATAGTCGAGCATGTTATTTGCGTAAGATTCGAGACGTTTGAGATCAAATGGAGAGAGTAGGGCATTGAGCTCGCTTGTCGTGAGAGGGGTTGCGGTATATGAGGTATCGAGTTTTGAGCCATTTTTGGAGGATTCATCCAAGGAGAGAGCCATAACCGAGGGGAATGTGCGAAAGTTATAGGATAGAAGACTGAGGAAGCGAGTGTGGAAATCTCGAGTAAATGCACCAAGCCAGGAAGGATCGGATGAGTTAGATAGGGGACGAATCATCACACAAGTATGTTCGCCAGTCAACTCATTGGAAGTTTGGCGAAGGTAGACAGGCGCGAAAGATGCCCGTTTCCAAAATTTGTGAAGAGGCTGTGTAAGTCCATAGCTGACTCCCACGTAATCCAGGGGAACGGGTCGCCGTTCTGAAAGTTTCGAAAAGAGAGGTGGCATTTTGCGAATATCACGAACCTTGATATCGTCATCTAGAAGAGAGGCATTGGTCAACTCATCATCCGTAACTCGGGTGATGGTTGGCTCCAATTCCTCGGTGATTTCTTCTGAGAGATTGGCAAATTTCCCTTCGTAGAAATCGTTGAGAAGTTCGAGTGCTTTGCTCCCGTATCCCATTTGAGTGTAGTCTGGGTTTGTAGCTATTCGTACAACACGGGCGCCAGAAAGTCCAGCAAAATCTTCATCCTGAAACTGCTGGCTGACAATCCAGGGGATAAGATCACCAGCTGCTCTCTTACCTCTACTCAAACTATTCAATACACTCTCTTTGCTGATCTGACCTTCCAAAGCCACCTGAATAACACACAATGGCTCTGGTAAGTGTTTGCTATCTTCGGAAATTGGTGGTACAAGGACAAAAAGTTGATGTGCTGGGGCGTCACTCATCAATTGTAAATCATCAGGCGAATTCTTGTAATGACTTGCGACATAAAGTGCGATCATCTGCTGCAGAAACTTTTCCGAAACATCGTGGAAAGAAAAGAGCGTATCCCGGTTGACTTGGAGCAATTGGCATTGAGTTGGATCAGGGCAACCCTGAAGAGTGTTAAGCTTTGATCGTGGTAAAGTGGCATCAAGACACAAAACGGTATTGAGCCATTTCTCTACCAAATCGCCCTTTGCATAACGAATGGGCTCCGCAAGGGTGATTTCACGCAGTGTACGACCTCCAGAAAAGCTGGTGTCGGCAGTCTTTGACGCTTTACCAGTAGCTCTATCAGCGACCTCCGCGCCTTCAGGCTTGGACCCACCTCGTGATTGTTCTCGAAGCTGCTTTATCAGCTTAAGCGATAAGGAGCGTCCAGTACCCTCATAACCGTTAATTGTCGAAGCCATAAAGACCAGATATGGACCCATCAGTTTTCGAACGAGCGGCAAGGGAATTGCTGCAGCTTCGTCAATAACGAGAAGCTCGGCTTGACCCAAGACGTGGGCATCTTGAGGGCGGATATATTGAATGGTCTGACGATGTTGACGATGGATGTTTACTCTCACAATAGCTTTGTTGAAATCTGGATTCGTAGACTGGATAATTGAGTAATCAACGTGGTCCATATAATTCAGTGCATCAAATCCTTTGAAGATGAACTCGAAAAGAGTCTTTAGATTCTCAGGACTTGGTGATGTGATGAAAATATTGCTGTATCCATGGGCTACCGCTGCAGCAACGGCCACACCTAAAGCTGCAGACTTTCCTCGACCACGAGCAGCAGTCAATGTAACCGTACTCTTTAATGTTTTCTCGGCAATGGCATCCACGAATGTCAAAAGCGCTTTCGCTTGGTCCACCGTTTTCGCTAATGTTACCAATGATCCAACTGGTTGCGTATCCTGTAAAGCCTCCTTCATCTCGCCCAGTTCCTTCTGCGCCTCGGTTTTTGGTTCGTGGATATCCGGTGGAGGAAGAGCTGTTACATTCTTGCCACCAGAAATCGGTAATACATTCAGTTCGTCGTCGATAACCAGACAAGATTCACATTTGCCCAAAGATAATATGAATCGTTCATTGAATCGCGCCGTAACATCGTCGTGCGCCTCGGTTCGGTATCTTGAATGGATATCCATGGATAATGTGTAGAGTTGCTTCAAACTGTTCATTCCCTTCAATAACAGCACAACCAATCCTCCACCCTCTACCGTCTCAATGGTTCTGGCTAGCAGATTTGGTGTAATAGCTTCGAAATCCTGTAAAATGCACATTCCATATGTGTTTCCAAGTATCTTCTCGGTCTCTTTGTAGTACACATATCGAATGTCGTGTAGGGAAACGAAAAGTTCGAATGGATCTTCGGTATTGGCCTCTCGAATTCCGCGCTTGATTTCCTTCTTGATTTTGTTCTCGCGCTTTTTTCGGTGACTGCAAAAGGGAATATAAGTAACTATTCCTCAGAGAGAATAGAATATCTTGCCTCGTGAAGTTCAGAAGCTTGTTCTTGTATGCCCACAAGACCGATTTGTTCTGCTTCATATCCATACTAGACATGATATAATGTAGGTGTACAATGACATCTTTCGACCGGTCTCCTACCACGACAATAAAACTTCTTTTCTTCTCTTGGACGCCATTGCGAATAAGCGCGGGGATGCGCGAATCTCTGCAAGTCTTCAATTAGAATTCATTCGCAATTCACAAGGGCAGGAAAGGAACAGAACATACACTGCCTTCTTGACCATGTTAGCGGTTTGTCGCAAATCGAGGTCGAGGAATGGGTAGAAGAGTCGGTCCCAGAACGACGAGAACTTCTTGAATGATTGCGCTGAAGCTTCGATCGCAAAGCTCGGTCGGTCGCAACTTTTTTTTCTGGTTCAGGCTTATCGGACCAGCATCAGCACGGGCCGCCCCACCGACGAGGCTGAGGACAAGGCTGAAAGATTTCTATTTTTCCAGCTGCCCAGTTGGTCCCTCTTCATTATGAAAATACGTCCCAGAATCAAGATGATGAGGTAATTACCTAGAAGAAGCCGTTGTCATTTGAAACATGTAAGAATCTCTTTTCAATCAACTCATCCATTCCCCATTATATACGAGTGTCTTATATCTACCACTTTTCCACTCCAGCCTTGAGCTTCTATATTCATTTACGTCTTCTTATCATAACTATTTCATCGAGACCTCTGAACATTGAGACACTGAGAGATATGCTCTAACCGCAGCAGTATATCACCTACTGCAAAGACTCAATAACCAAAGCAGATGCTCCACCACCACCGTTGCAGATTCCAGCAACACCAATCTTGGCCTTCTTCTCTCGCAACACATTGACCAAGGTAGTGACGATTCTAGCACCAGAACAGCCGAGTGGGTGTCCAATGGCCACAGATCCACCGTAAACATTGACCTTGGACTCATCCAAACCAAGAATCTTCATGTTGGCCAATGCAACAACCGAGAAAGCCTCGTTGATCTCATAAAAGTCCACGTTGGCAGCTTCGACCTTTGCGTGCTTGAGAGCTTTAGGAATGGCCAAGGCTGGAGCGGTAGTAAACTCGCTAGGAGTCTTCTCCGCGTCTCCCCATCCCAAGATCTTCGCTAATGGCTTGAGGCCAAGCTCCTTCAGCTTAACCTCGGAAACGAGAACCAACGCGGAGGCACCATCGTTGATTGGTGCGGCATTGGGTGCAGTGACAGTTCCACCGTTTGGCATGAACGCTGGTCGCATCGCCTTGAGCTTGTCGACGTTCAAGTTCTTGACTTCATCGTCCTTCTCAATCTTGACGTTTGGCTTTCCACGTCCACCACTGACTTCCACAGGCACAATTTCATGCTTGAAAATGCCGGCCTCGGTAGCGGCTTGAGCCTTTTGGTAGGACTTGATGGCGTATTCGTCTTGTTGCTCGCGGGTGATGGTGTGGTCTTTGGCACACAGCTCGGCTGCAATACCCATGTGCTCCTTCTTTGCGTATGAATCGGTCAGACCATCCTTCAAAACACCGTCAACCAAGGTCACATCACCATATTTTGCTCCGTTTCGAAGGACGGGGAGGTAGTGAGGGACGTTGGACATGGACTCGGTTCCACCGGCAACCACAATATCAGCGTTACCGGTCATGATGGTCTGGGCACCGAGGATAATGGCCTTGAGTCCGGAAGCGCAGACCTTGTTGACGGTAGTGCAAATGACATTCTCGGAAAGGCCGCCGTTAATGGCACATTGGCGAGCTGGGTTTTGACCTAAGCTGTTCAAGTTAGCCCAAGCTCGAGGAAATAGGGTGGGAAGCGTACTTTGCGGACAAGACATTTCCAAAGAAGACCTCCTCCACATCTTCTGGCTTGATTTCTGGGACACGCTCAACGGCACCTAGAAATGATTTAGCTACCAAAAATCATTGCTGGCAGTTATCATAGGACAAGTGCTCACCCTTGATAGCCAAAGCGCCTAGTTGGGTTGCACTCAAGCTTGAGAGGGAGCTATCAACTTTGTCAACATTACCCCTCCTTGAATCGGCAGAATCACAACGCACCCAAGAAAAGATCCCACTGGGGTTCTGGCAGCTGAGACAATGTAGACGGGTGTGAAGGAAGACATTTTGGGATGTGACAATTTGGAAGTTGGAGATGCAGTTTCAAGTCCAATGTTGAGGAGGGAGAGAGGAAAGAGAATGAGGGGGAGGGGGAGTTGTGGGTGTGAAGGGTGCGATGCGATTGATAACAAGCTGATCACTCATCTTTTTTGTTACCCACCACACACCACCCACCTCCACCCAACAAACAAAGCGGTGAGCCGACTTCGGGGTCCTCTCGTAAACCTCTAATGCAGGAACACCCGCAACTTCCCAAAGCCAACTTGACAGCGGCCAAAATATTGGCTTTGCTTGAGACTGATGTGAAGGACCTTGAGATACTGTTGTTTTCGGGTGTAATTTCCTACCTGAAATGATAGAAAAAAGCAATATATTTTGCTATCAATGATTGGAATACCTCGTACCCTGCAGAGGTCCGGTGTACCTATGGTAAATCTGCAAGGCTATGATCACGTGATCATCTGGCTCCGTCGCGACGTTTTTGTAGCTCAAGTCGCGATCCAGGCCAGAAAGTTCAGGTTGGTCGCATCCAACATCTACGCCTGAATCTTCTCTATTCCCTGACTTGGCCAATATGGATGACCTTTATGATGAGTTCGCTACCTGTGCCTGCCATGCTCTGCAGATCAACTAACAAAACCGCAGATTTGGAAACTTCATTGGCGAAGCAGAGTCGTCCGAGGATGAGAGTCAACCAGGCGTTGATGCCGGGGCATACGTATACGATGACGACCCAGAGGATGTTCCCGAGGCCACAGGTCAGGAGCTGATGGAAATAGATGGCGAGTATCACTGTGCAAGGAGGAATTGAAGTGCTAACTTCCATCCAGACGAAGGACCATCAAATGCGGTGGTACTCCACGAAGATAAACAATACTACCCTACTGCGCAGCAGGTCTACGGAGAAGATGTCGAAACGATGGTGCAAGAGGAGGATGCCCAACCTTTATCAGAACCCATAATTGCACCCGTCGAGCAGAAGAAGTTCACCATACAAGAAGCCGACCTCCCACCGGTACATTTCGACCGAAGCTTTATGACGGATCTCATGAACTTTCCAGATCAAATACGAAACGTGGCTCTGGCAGGACATCTTCATCACGGAAAGACTGCCTTTATGGACACATTGGTTCTTGAGACACACGATATTGTGGACCGATTGGAGAAGAAAACGGGAAAAAAACGAGACGAGCAGTTGCGCTATACGGATGTACACATTCTGGAACGTGAACGAGGCATTTCAATAAAATCGGCACCAATGAGTTTGGTACTTCAGAGTACGCATGGAAAATCACATCTACTGAATATAATCGATACCCCCGGACACGTCAATTTTGTGGACGAGGTTGCTTCATCACTGAGACTCGTGGATGGTGTTGTGCTAGTGGTTGATGTCGTAGAGGGTGTTCAGGTCAATACCGAACAAATCATCAAACATGCGGTTCTGGAAGGTCTGCCACTTACACTGGTGGTCAACAAGATGGACCGATTAATTTTAGAGCTTAAGCTTCCACCATCGGATGCTTATTTCAAACTCAAACACGTTGTGGAAGAAGTCAACACGGTAATCGAGAACACATTACCCGGCCAGGGCGAAAAAAGGAGACTGAGTCCAGAGAAGGGCAACGTCCTTTTCGCATGTAGTAGTATGGGATGGAGTTTCACTCTGCAATCCTTTGCCAAAATGTATGCTGATCGATATCCACCCAAAACAAAAGGAAAGCCTGGAATCGACGTACAGGAATTTGCGCGACGATTATGGGGAGATATCTTCTATAACCCAAGAAAGCGCTCATTCACACGAAAAGGCATCGAGGAGGGCTCCAAGCGCTCTTTTGTCAACTTTGTGCTCGAACCTATCTACAAATTATATGCCAACACCATCAGCGAGAGTCCAGAGGACTTGAAAGAGACTTTGGCTACACTTGGAATAACTCTCAAACCATCTCAGTACAAGACAGATGCAAGCGTGCTTCTGAAGTTTGTCTGTGAACAATTCTTTGGACCATCAAATGGATTTGTTGATATGGTTGTGAACCATATTCCATCCCCAGTAGAATCCGCTGAGAGTAAAATCGAGCGGTACTATACTGGCCCACTGGATACTGGTGTTGCAAAAGCCATGAAGGAGTGTGATCAAGATGGTCCTTTGGTCATCCAGATCTCAAAACTATTCAATACAAGCGACGCAACTGGATTCTATTCTTTCGGCAGAGTGTTGAGTGGAACCGCTCGACCCGGTTCTCAAGTTCGAGTTCTGGGTGAGGGGTACTCGATTGATGACGAAGAAGATATGAGTTTGGCAACTATATCTGATGTGTGGATAGCTGAAACAAGATACAACATTCCAACGGACGGCGTACCCGCAGGAAATTGGGTTCTGTTGGGTGGCGTGGACAATTCAATCGTCAAATCGGCGACATTAGTTCCACCTACCCTCCCCGATGACGAAGATGCATACATTTTCAAGCCTATTACACATTTCACTGAGTCGGTTTTCAAAGTTGCTGTGGAACCGATCAACCCCTCAGAACTGCCCAAGATGTTGGATGGTCTGAGAAAAATCAACAAAAGTTATCCGCTCATCACGACCAAAGTCGAAGAATCCGGGGAACACATCATCCTCGGAACGGGAGAACTGTATATGGACTGCGTTCTACACGATTTGCGCCGTCTCTACGCAGAAATGGAAATCAAGGTCTCTGATCCAGTCACACGATTCTGTGAAACGGTGGTCGAGACTTCGGCCATCAAGTGCTATGCGCAAACGCCGAACAAAAAGAACAAAATCACCATGGTTGCCGAACCCCTCGATCAAGGCATTGCTGAAGACATCGAAAGCGGCAAGGTCAGTATCAAGAGCTCGAATCGGGTCATTGGGAAGTTCTTCGAGGAGAACTATGGCTGGGATCTATTAGCTTCTAGAAGCATTTGGGCGTTCGGTCCCGACGATTTGGGACCCAATATCCTTCAAGATGACACTCTTCCCTCTGAAGTAAGTTGGCACTTCATGCATTCCCAATGACTGGAAATTGTACGGAGGCGGTCGGTCCGTTTATGCTGACATATCATTTCTAGGTGGATAAGCGACTGCTCATGAGTGTCCGAGACACCATCAGGCAAGGTTTCAGTTGGGCCAGCAGAGAGGGTCCATTGTGCGAAGAGCGTAAGTCACTTTGCCCATCCCATCCTCCTTTCCTCATCATCCCATCTTTTGGGGGCGTGGGTACATGGTGGTAGCGGTGTGGTGCTGGAACCATGTTGTCTGCACGTTGTACCCACGCCATTCATTGGCCCTCGCGGACCGATAGCCCATTCTGTGCATTTGCCATCACTCACTAACCATCGAACCTGGCCACAGCCATCCGCAACAGCAAATTTAAAATCATGGACGTGACACTCGCTCCCGAGGCGATATTTCGCGGGGGTGGTCAGATCATCCCCACATCCCGACGGGCATGCTACTCATCCTTCCTCATGGCGTCCCCGCGCCTGATGGAGCCCGTCTACTCGTGCTCCATGACCGGCCCTGCAGACTCGGTGACCTCGCTCTACACCGTCCTCGCACGTCGACGCGGGCACGTCTTATCTGATGGCCCGATTGCCGGAACCCCTCTCTACCGGGTTAGTGGGCTGATTCCCGTCATCGACTCCTTTGGCTTCGAGACGGACTTGAGAATCCATACCCAAGGACAGGCGACCGTCTCGCTCGTCTTTGATCGTTGGAGTATCGTGCCTGGGGATCCCTTGGATAAGGACGTTATCCTGCGACCATTGGAGCCGGCGAGTGCGCAGGCGACGGCGAGGGATTTCGTCTTAAAGACTAGGAGGAGGAAGGGGTTGAGTGAGGATGTTAGTGTGGCCAAGTTCCTGGAGCCAGAGCTCTTCACGAGCTTGAAGGAGAGTGGATTGTTGGATGGTTGAGCGATGAAGTGGCCATTGTTTTGTCTAATGACGAAGGCGCGATATTCATGCAATGGGTAGTTGGGAAGGCTGAAATCTCAAAACCTGTTGAAGATGGGATCTCGCAAGGCGTTGTTACAAAAAGTAAATCAATCCTATCTGTACTCGTATAAAATAAACCATACAAAGGTTGATAACAACCCTCGCATCGCGGCCCCAAGATACAAACACGAACATTATTATTAGTGGAGAGGGAAAACATGAACATCATTACAAAACGTGAACATCATTACAACCCAGACAAAAAGAAGGGGGAAAGAAAAGTACTCAAACCAATTGCTCAATTCTCAAAAAATACGTTCCGACACTCCGTACTTTATTTTCACTTGAGAGCCCAACCCTGAACAATTCCCAGGATGTCCTCCATATGTAATACCTCAGTAAGCCAAAGCACAAAAGTAAAACAATAGAAAACGCGTCCAGGCCCAGGACAACCACTGACCAACCCCCAACCCCCGTCCCCATTATTCCACGCCGCAACATCGCATCAAAGAACCACGGGTCCCCCGAACCTCCCCATCCACAGTTCCATACTGTACGGAACTCGGAACGGAAAAAGGGGAGGGAATAATCTGGGATGGTGCCATTCATATGCAAGGGAATGCACGAACATGGCGCGCGACGCGAGGATGGGAAGCGGAGGGAAGCCATAAGGCAAGGTAATTGGAAGGCAAGTCAATGGAAGAGAAGAAGAAGAAAAGAAATGCCACGTGATTGTCAACCAACCCAGGTGAGGGAGGGGACTTCTCGCTAATAACTCCTTGTTCGTATTTTCATAGTCGGCGGTAAGTCATTTTCCAAGGTTGGGATGGGATGGGCTTGTATAGATGTGGGGTTGGCCGTATGTTGGTCCGTTGGTGGAAGATACCTGTAATCTACCGTGATTGTGGAAATCTTTGGAAATTTGAAGGTGCTGACTACTGAGACATCAATTTCTGGTCATCGAATTATTGAAGTATCTCCTGCATATGGTCAGCGATTCAGTTGGTCAGTAGTAATTCAGTTAATATAACATTTCTTTTCTCAATAGTTTCCTTTGTGGACAGGCTCCAATTTTCGCTTATGACCGTTCATGCGATGTGTCCATGCAAGCCCAAACGTGGGATAAGCTTCTAGAAGGCAACTTTAGGATGTGGCAATAATGAAAAAACGTGATTGGAACTGGCTGCGTCTATAGATTAATTCCAACAGCTCATATCAAGGTCGTAAACTGTCCGCGCCAAGTTGTCGACAATTTTGTACAAGTAGGCTGATTTTTCTCTGGTGTAATCCTGTATTTTCTGTGCCGAGTAAAATTTTAGATTTCTTGAATCTGAGTATCCTAACATCCTGGCCTATAAAAGGTTGAAGTCACTGCGAACTCACTGGCACTTCATAGATTCTGTGATACTCATGTAAACTTGGCTCCAAGTACGGAGGCACGAAATGTCCGGTCGATTGGCACGGCTAAAGTATCCGATGTAGTTCTCATTGGTCACCATTGCACCAAGCGTATTTCAGTCAAGCATGGGACAGACGTGGAGAGAAAACAGTAAAATTGTTCCTCAAAACATATGAGATGCCCCGCAGTCGGGGGCGATTGGCGTTTGCAAACTTGCAAGGAAGCGCTCGCTAGTTTCATCATCCTTTCGGTCACCGCACAAGGTTGGGAGCTGTCGAATTTGGAGACGAGTGGGGTGCCGTGCATGGACATTATTAACCCTTGTAACCTCTCCTGCAAGGCTAGCTCTGGCGGATTCCAGTATATTATTGCCAAGGGCTTCAATCCAGAAAGGGTTGCCAGATTGTCGCAGCGGAGATCGTCGATGGAACAATGAGGTGATGTCGACTCAGGCGTGAAGAGTTATTGTACTCTATAGTACCCGGATCCCAACCTTTGTGCTGCTGTTTAGATTGCCAAGAAGTAACCCTTGATGGTGTAAACACTTGTTCAAAACTGGTACAAATTCGTGGCGGTTGAGCAGTCACGAGAAGATTAAATAGGTTTGTACAAGTACCAAGACCTAATTTCCAACCTCAGCTGTTTCGAGGCAAGGCTTCATCATACGCCTCAATAGAGCCATGATTTGTTCATTTTCAAGTGAGGCCGCCACACGCTCCTTATCCGCTAACTGCTTATTCAACTGATCGGCTGTATTGTGGGTGCCTTCCTTTATCTTCACTTCGACTCGATAACTCGGGGGTAAGGCCTGGTCTAAACGGACTCTTACGCATAAGCCAATGACGGTTGCGAGAGAGCAATGTGTGACCGTTGGAGTAAGTTCAACTCGTACGTGAGACAAGGCGGCGGGTTTGGTAAGGTCAGAGGGTGACGTGAGGTGGACATCTTGGAGCTTGACAACCCCAAGTGATTCGAGAGAGAGTGGATGTTCGGGATCTGATATGGGCGCAAGTAAATCTGTTTGGGTAGGATTAGTCGTGGATGAGATATTTGATATTATACTAGGACCATATGGCTGACGAGCGTTGGAGAGAAGGTGATCTCACCATAAATCTCCTGCTCATCGATAGGCTCCGCAGTCGTATCATCGGAGTCTGTGTCTGAAGAATCGGAAAGGTAAAACGGGTCACTGGCGTATGTTGGCTTGCTGGTCAAGAGCTCTCGGATACCATGTTTCTTGGATTCCGCCTCCTTTATGAACCGCCTCTGTCGATGGGAGGGAAGTTCGCTCGCGCTCAAGATTGTAGGGTTGGCGTTGTCTACAGCCATGGTGGCGGAAGGTGGAAGTGGCGGGGTACTTGTACGTTGGTTATTTGGCTCGCAGATTGAGGTTGATTCAAAGTGTCAAGACGTAGATAGGGACGCAGATGACCAAACCGAGGCTTTGAGATATATAAACAAGTATATCGAGGATCGCGTCTCCAAAATATTGTCGTTGTCGTTGTCGTTGTTGTGGATGTGTTTTTCTGGTCCTCGACCTTTTTTCACGTCATCGCCTGAGGTTCCGCGGACAGGAGCTACTGTACCCCGCGCTAAACCCTTTGGGAAAGCTGAAGCCATATCACGTGCGCAACGACAGGCCAACCCCCCCAGCCCGCCATCTCCTCCTTGTACTCGAAGTCGTCTGTTTGGTGCAGTCCTTTCGTCTTCATCGCTTGCTGTATGTTCTTTAAGCCACCAGTTTTTCAAACTACTCGTGTGGTTCTCGTCCCGCATATTCATTCTATTTTCACAATAGCGCGCGCTTACAAGGAAATCTCAAATTGCATAGGTAAGAATGCCTTCCTGTCAGAACTCTTGGATAGAGGCTGAATATGCCTTCAAGATATAAAAGCGATTCTTACCTAATACCGGTGGTCGCTCTACAACGGCCCCACGAGCCTATCCTGATGGCTCCATTTCCACAATAATGACAATATATAAATCTCCAGCAGGCCATGCTAAGCTCCTTTGGCTCATGGCGATCGTTGCTTCAATCAGATTCAGTTCGCATAATCAAGTCAAGGTTGATTACTACCACAGGGAAATCCCACGGTTTCACAAGATCGCTTTGAGGGCTTCTTATCACGATTCTCATCTCTGATGGACAGGAGTGTCTACCACATCAGGAATCTGCTTCTCTGATGAGGGTGTGAGAAAGGTGATGGGTGCTGCACGCAGTCCTTCTGGGAAGACCATCAGCATGCACGATTCCGGATTCAATCTTGGCGCGGGTTGAAGAATCATGCATGGAATGATTCTCGTGCTCTCCGTTGACACGGCCCTTGCTTCGTGGAACTTGGATCCAAATTTGAAAGCAACGCCAGCACCGCGAGATGGCCCTGATCTTGATGTTAATCTTTGGCATCCAACAGGGGTTCTATCAGTCTCCCGTGGAACCCGGACAGCGCTTCGGCTGGAGCCGACGCGGTATAGGCTGGTCAAGTCAGAAGGTGGAGAAGATTTCTAAAGATGGATGATCTGCCTCGGCACCACGAAGACATTGACCAGAGGGGACTCGACCTGGAAATAGCGCGTAGGGATTGGCTGCAGTATTTGTCAACACACGTTCATGTTCAAGCTCCTAAGTGTGTCGCCTTGAGGAGATCCTATGGACTATGGACTTTGGACTTTGAAAGGTCAATACAAACATTGTGCGGTCACGCTACACTCATTCGTCCCAAGGTCTTCCTTCTCACCAGGGGTTGGCCAAGACCTTGTGGCTGGGAACCGGGAAGCTTCTACTGACAATTCGGTAGCGGGATCTTTTTGGGCGAATTAGCGAGAAGAAACAAAAGGCTAAACTTCAGTGGGGAAGCACACGCTTTCGACCGCAACTGGATCTGATTGGCTAGTGGACTGCCAGAGGTAGAAGTGGGTGTGGCGCCTGTGCGAGTTCTTAAGCTGAGTTGAATGTCCCTTTTCCATCCTGGTCACAAAATTGGCGTACTATTTTTAATTAATGAGTGCTAGGCCGTGTAGGTAATTTCTGGTTGCTACTTCATGACAACATTTCCAAGGCTATACTCGGTACGTTGCACGTGCTCCGTACCAGGTACCCTTTCACCACTTCATAAGCTGCAGAAAAGGACCTTGAAAATTACTGCGTCATCGAGAGGCTCAAGTGAGTCAAGTTGCAACAAGTCATTCAATTCAATGTAATGCGCTTTGGCTTCAACCCTCTTTGAAGCGACGAACTGCGAAAGGGGCTGCATGTGGCCAGGCGAGACGTTAGCACGTTACGCTTAAATTCCCCGCAATTTGGTTTCAGAGCTTTCTTTTTCCGTCCCAACATCGGTTCGTCAACGCTTCCTGTCCAAGAAGTGGCAGGTTGTTTTTGTACGATCTTACACGAACTAAACGTTGCCGCTGCGCTACGTGGTGCATCGACTACGGTGGCTTCAGCCTCCTTTTCCCAAATATTTACCACATGGCGGACGACATCTGTTGTATGAAGATTGGATCTTTGGGGGACATTGCTCGTCTAGTGGGACTTTTGACGGCAATCAGCTGACCTATGATCGCCATCTTCAAACGTCCTGAAATAGAATCCACTGGATTGTGTTTCCGTAGCACTCGTTCCCGAGGCCAGATCTACATCTGTATCCGTTGCAATTAGATGCCGGATCAGTTGTCTCACTACTATCGCTCAAAGTGCTCTCAACCCAACGGGTGGAAAACGGAAAGCGGAAAGCGCCTAGAAGGTCTGGATCATGGAAAGAAGTTGTTGTAGAGTATTCGTGATGCACATCATGCTACTCGAAACTTGACGGTAGTCGTGCCGCTTGCTTCGTAGGGCACAGTACAGTACACTCCAGATTCTTCTTGGTTGCAGCGAGTATGCAGAGGCAGGCCGCAGACTGCAGGCTGTAATGCTATGCTATGCTATGCCGCCATCTCTCCTCTTCTCATCTGCCAGACCACGTACCGTACCGTACGAGTACGACCGACAGCGCGGGGAATACTACCAGCACCTCGGCAAGAAACCATCACCACGTATTCTCTGCACGTGAAGGAGATGGGATTGGCTGCCCAAGACTCGAGTCTGCTCTGCACCACTTCAGTCATAATGTTCCCTACCATTGCCACTGCCAGAGGGCGTCAGTATTTGTAACCTGGGGGCTAGCGAGCCAGAGCCAGGGCACAAGTCTTCCCTGACAACTGACCAGACCACAGAAATTCAACATCAGGGGCACCCTGTCCCTCCCTGTCAAAAAGGCGTGCTCCACGCCCCTGAACCCCTTCCCTTGCCCGACCGGCGAAACTCTGTGCAAGCAGCAGTGCGGTGCAGTGCAGTGAGCGTCGAGAGTCCCGCTTCTTCGTCCAGAACCCAGATCAGCACACCAAGGGACGCGATACGTTGCTACTCCTACTTCGAGGTACTCGGCACTTCTAGACTTCCCACTAGTCGTTTCCACTAGAGATTTGACAGGCCGTGACTAGAGGCGAGAGGCGAGAGGCGACAGGAGAGGGGTGTCCGATTCGGTCCTGCCTGCTGCCCTACCCTACGGAGTCGGACTGCTCTATCAGATCACGACAACCGCCAGTGCATTCATCTGGGCATGCGATTCCACTGCACTTTGCTTGAAATTAAACGTACCGTAGCATTATCCATCCTCCTGGATTAGTTTCACACAGTGTGCGGCAGCAAATCATCCAGCGACGGCATTTTTCTAGTCTCCAAGGATGACCTTACCTTGAATGGTTTTGTCTCCCAGTCCCAAGCAGCCCCATCCAGATCTACAGTCAGGAATTCAACCAAACCAAACAGCTACAGCTACAGCTACAGCTACAGCTACAGCTACAGCTACAGCTACAGCTACAGCTACAGCTACAGCTACAGCTACAGCTACAGCTACAGCTACAGCATTCCGCTGATTGCCATAATTCCGCTCTACGGACTGCGTCCACCCATACGGTGCCAGTACCCCGTATCATAGCAGGACCCATATCGCAGGGACCTGCCTGACAAGTCCTCTCCTGCTTCCCACCTCCCGCGTCGTTGTCTTGCTGCGAGCTTGTACTGACCCATTCTATCCTTCTCCCTCTACCCTCTCCACTACACTCACTAAGGCTACTTGTCAAACCTTCCACACAGCCTAGCCCACGGTACATGATTGACTGCAGAGTGCAGAACATTGCAGAGCACACTCTGGGAGCATCAGGCAAGCGTCCCGTTTGTACAATTACACAGCAAGCAGTCAGCGGTGGGTGGCTTGAACCTAGAAGTCCAGTGCACTGCTCTGCCCTGGCCTGCCCTGCTCTGCAATCAGGTACAGTACGAGTACCGTACCGGGTGGAAATACCTTTACCCCACTCGCTCATATCCACTCATCGAAATATAATATAGGTATGCCCTGTTCGCCTTATGCGTTATCCACGACCCAGGTCTCCTATCTCTTGATTTAGTCTGAGACTGATGACCCTGCTAAGACCTGACAGGGCTCATATCACAGCGGGGGCGCCTCGGAACCGTTGACCAGGGCTTTCTTAAAGTTTACCATATCCGTCATTCATCGACCCGACCAGATCTAGTCGACGACCGACGTTTCTTTTTCTCCAGGCTTTTGCCAAACCTCGATCCCAGAAAGCGAAGGATCGTGTACAGATTCGACCGCCGGAAAAGACCTTCGGTTACACATCAGCCGCATCATTCTTTCACAACCCACAATTGACTTTGCACCGCGCCATTTCAACGCATCACCGTCAATATGGCTGGCGATCCGGGGAACCGTAGACTTCTTCCTCAAAGCTCACAAATGCAGAGCTTTTCTTTCGCGCCCAATGACTTCGGGCCTCGCGAGAACCAGAAGAGTAGGCTGTTCAGCATACTTCCTTCCCCGCTCCCAGCACTCTTTTCTAACTTCAACACAGACTATGTATTTGTTGATGAGCACAATCGCCATAAACGCCTGAAGGGTATGTATAGCTTGAAAACGAACATGTCCCAATGCTGATTCCATGTAGTTATGAGAGCGTGTGAAGGATGTAGAAGGCGGAAGATCAAATGTGATGCCGCAACAACTAACACCTGGCCATGTTCGGCTTGTGTCCGATTGAAGTTGAAATGTGTACCGCCCACCGTCAACTATGATAGCGCATTTCCATCGGTTGGACAACCATTCGAGCAGGAGAGAGTTGGATACGAAAGTGGTGGGAGCGCCGAAGACGAATATCACCAGCAAGCTTCGATGCAGCATCAGCATCAACAATCCCACCAAATGAATGCACCACACAAGATTGTGCCTCCGATATACACCCAGCAAGTGCCTTACTCGGAAAATGTTGGAGGTTACCAAACGATTCCTTATGGCGGTCCTTCTTCCGCTCATAGTCAGCCTAACATGCATTATGGCAGTCTCCAGCAAACGCCTGTCAGTGTGATCGATCCCCATCAGCATTATTCTCAACAAAATGTATTTCCAACGCCGCCCCTTCAAGGGTCGCATCCCCAATCGCCTGACACATACGAACAGGACCAGTACGGACAACAGGATTTGGCTGATCTTCTAGGAGAGCTCCGCGTGAACGAAGCCGGCACAGGTAAAGTCGACTGGGCAAATCGTTCAATAAGAGACCAGCTAAGATTTTCTAGCGCCATATCTAAACAACAGAATCAAGACGAAAACCATGATTGAAGAGCCAGTATATCAAGACGCTGATGATTTCAAGACCGTATTGCCTCCCTCTATACCATCAACAGACATGAAAGTTCGCATACCACCAGAATTAATGCCAGATGAGGCAACAATCATGCATTATTTCGAAATGTACTTTGCAAATGTTCATCCATATGTCCCAGTCCTTAACAAGACACTGTTTTATCACCAGTGGCACACCAATCGGGAAGCAATTTCACCTTTGATTCTCGAGGCAATATTTGCAATCGCAGGACGTCTAGCAGATGAACCTTCAGAAGGGCACCAATGGCTAACACTTGCAACAAGTATTTTCTTGCTTTCTCATTCCAAGACTCTGCGAAAACTGACTTTCTGATTAGAACATGCTGATTCATTTATGGATGTTCCTCGGCTGAGTACGCTCCAAGCAACTTTGATAATTTTGAAGGCAAGAGAGTCGGCCCCTAAACGAGGTTATTATTTCCGTTCCTGGATGACAGTCGTCCAATGCGTGCAAATGGCCAAGGATTTGGGCTTGGATGAACACTATGAAGAGCACAAAGCCGGTAGACCTTGTGGGTCGGATCATGGTGATTGCGTAACCAAAACTAGGATCTGGCAGACAATATTTATATGCGAGTTAATGATCGGTTCTCCACAAGGTCAAATTACACTTCCTATAGAATTACAGTCGATAATACTAACACTGCATAGGGCGCACTGATCTCTCAGTCAACATGGAAACTCTAGATTTGAGCGTACTAAGACCGGCACCCGATATCGAAGAATCAGAATTTAACGTCTCCCGGAACTTTACCTACTTTACAAGAGTTGTGCGCAACGTTCGAAGAATGAACAACGTCTACTCCAAGATCAAGAAGAAGAAGGAATGGGGTATCGATCCCGATTTTGTACAGCTCAACCCGTCCTTTGACGCTTGGATGAACGACCTCCCACCAGACCTGCAAATAACCTTCCCTGCCGACGGATCACCACCATGGCTACCATCTCACTTTATTGGAAACCTCCAATCGTATTACTATCTTAGCATTATTATGCTACATCGACCACAACTGACATTTATGGAACCAACCGGAATGGATGGAGGTTGGAAGCATCATATGATGATATGCTACTCCTCGGCAAAACAGCTTTGTAGATTGCAGGAGTCGACTCTACAGAATTTTGGCTTGACGGGTTTGATTTGTATGCAGAGGGGCATCAACTTCACAATATACTGCATCTTGACGTGTACGGTGCTCCACTTGGTAAGCAAGCTTGTTTCATTTTTGGGCGCGTTCTTACTAAGTCAATTGATAGGTGGCACTTACATCACCAGATCCGGAACTCAATAGCGATGCTAGAGAATATTTCACAAGGCACATGCGAATACTAGAGCGATGCACAAGCTCGTGGCCTATGCCTGAAATGCAACAACAGATCGACGCCCTCCGAGAGGCTTTTTCGGCGGACATGAGAAAGCCGTTTGAGTTGAAACCAAGTTTTCCGTACGGAAGTCCTGGAGCGCCTGTCCACACAAGCCCTCCAAGGTCGGCCACGCAATACCGTCAGATTGGTCCAAATGGCACTCCTATGGAACATCAGAATAATGTCCAGTCACAATCAGTCAGTTACACACACCACCCCATATCACCGCCCATATCTGCCGGTGGCGTTGCGGACACGAAAAGTGACTCTCCTGCCGCACAGGGTTTGGTTATGATGGCCGCTCAGCGAGGTCCGCCCCAGCAATCTATGCCAAGTAGTATTCCAATGGGCGATCCTAGTGCTTGGAATCCGACTCGTATCTTTGAGTAAGTCAAAAGCCCCATTCTTCTTCCTCTTCACTGTGACGATGCTGTGCTAACTCATCATCCTCAGCCAGTGGAATTCTACCTTTGGTACGCCTCCTGTTGCAAACACATCTACTCCCCACCAAGCCCCTCTAAAACTTCCTGTATCAGGTGCCCATGAATTACCAACGCTGCCGGAAATGCAATCGCTGCCAACGGTTAGCTTACCTCCAGGGTCTTCTCAGCCAATCCCCCCCCAGCAGTACTCGGGCGCTCCGATTCCGTCTTTTGTCAGTCCTAGCATGTGGCAAGAATCTGTGGCAAGTGTTTATGAGGGTGGGCTAAAGAGACATTGGGACTACGATGATTCGAATATGGTTAACGCCAAACGACCAAGATGAAGGAGCAATTGACCCCACACAGCCCACTCACCACGTCGACTAACGAGCGTACCTCTCAGGGACGTAGGCGCTGGTGTGGCATCAAGTTGTTTCATTGGGGGTATGATCGACGGGTGATATCACTTGCTCTGCAGTCTTCTACCGTAATTCCACCAAACAGGTATATAAAGATTGGCCCGGGAGTTTCGACCACAATGTTTGTACCTCTTCTGGAACGAATCGGGCTTTTGTCTTCGGCGCAACTGACGCCGTTCCAGTAGAGCGTGGGAACGAAGTGGTCTGCATTAGCCTGAGTAGCCATTCAGCCGGAACGGCATCTAGCGATGCTTCTTTTTCTCTGCATGAGAAAGCGGCGAGCTCCTACGACATTCCTCTTTGGGAAGATTTCTTACACATATCTCATGACTCCACCAAGAAGGGACCAAATCACACACAAGGGTACGCTGAGCAATGATTTATAATAAAAGTTGGTGGCAGTTTGAATGTTAGAGGATTTCCTCTACGGAATTTTTGACGAATTTCATCGATAAGCAAGCATGGGTTGGAGGTTGTGTTTATGCGTTGTGGGGGGTTTTCGCGTTTCGGACACCCATACATGGCGAAAGGAATGTTCTCAAACGAAAAGTTTTACGTTTATGCGGCAAGAGAACGAGATGGCTTGTCGCTCTGGCGAGGGGAGCCTTTGTATTATTGTTGGGGGGTTACAGCGCGTGGGGGCTTGTACAACATCTTTGCCCCCTAATCAGGTTTTTCTTTTACATCGCTTCTGATATATACCTTTTTAGTTTTCTGCGTTGGGTTAGGTTGGGACCCATATTGTACAAATACGGTTTTGGAGTTGCATATCCTGGACATACTATTTGATGTTATTGAGCTGAATCCCACTACAAATTCTATTACTTTTCCTATCACGAAGCGGTTATCTACTCGCATATATCAAGGTAGAACCTTTGGTTCATGTTGAAGCAACGCGGGCGTTCCTGGGCTTTGACATCTCCTGCATTGGTCCCTGAATCGGTTGGTTACCGTTTCCGATTGCCGGGTTTGATATGCAGGATCATAGGGATATGCCGTAAGAACGTATGGATTTAGAGGGGCCTTGCAGCTTTGAACTGCCTAAACTGCATAAATTCTAGAATCACATCATGACGATCATGAAGCTTCGTTATCTCTACGTTTCATCCTTGCTATAAGATGCATGCTCATAAGATGATTCTCATATTATAGCTGGGAATCATATAGATTTCCACATTAGGGTATAACACCGATTTTACACAAACTATTCGTCTTATATTGTTTCTTTCAAGAAACCATGTTCTTTCCATCCCATCCTCCGCACCTGGATCTGCATACTTTCCAAGACCCTTTGTTTTACCCCCTTCTCACTTCCCCCATGCCCATCATTGATGTCTTGGCCAACGAAAGCACCATGGGTACTTACAAAGGTATAGTACTTCATCCTCTCCCACATTCCCTCAATTTCTTCAGGACTCAGCGGGATGAAATTGGGTATACTCCACATGAAAGAGTAACTATTCATGCCCTCCGGCCTGCCTCCCGATTTGCTCTGACTCCAATCACCCACCCCCGCCGGCGTAGTAAGTAAGGTATCCGCAACCAACAACCTCTTAAAAGCCAGACAGGCCAGACTCCCCGGAAAATGACCTCCAAGTTTCAGTGCCACCACCCCGGATTTCTGACCCCGGATCTCGATTTCTTCCGATTTCCCCTCAATGAAACAACGTGCTTTCCCAAGACGATCTAGTCGGTTGAGCCAGGAGACGTCTTCCCAGCTGAGGTACACCGGACAATCAAAGACTTCAGCCCATTCCAAGTGAGTGGTGTAGTAATGTGGATGCGAGATGATGATTGCTGCGAGGCCGCCTTGACTGTTGATCCATGCTATGGTCTGCTTGTCGAGGAAGGTTATACAATCCCACAGGATGTTTCCTAGTGGTGTCTTTATGAGGATTGCGCGTTGACCAATGGCGAATTTGGGTTCGGTCCAGAGATTCCAGAAGCGATCGTCGGATGGGAAGGGGGTCCATTTGTTTCTGTAGGGAGGTGAGGTATTTAGTAGCGTGGAGAGGGTGGTGAAGTGTTGACCGTTTGGAGGGACGTATTGCCGAGGGTCGTCACAGATTCTGCAATTTGAAAGGTGTGAGGGGTCGGTTATGTCGTATTGTGTTCCGCACGCCACACAGATCAGTAGTTGAAAGGTGGGTGACGCTGTGAACCCGGCTGGTGGTGTGTCACTGTTGTTGTAAATGTTGAAGTCCGGGTTTTCGAATCTTTCTATGGTGTAGTCATTATATGGTCTTGGTGTGGAGATTGTGGAGGTTCTTGGAGTAGGGTTGCCGTAGATGTCCTGGTGGTGGCCAGGGGTGGAAGATGTTGACGAAGACATGTTTACCAAGCTTGATGCGGGGTCATCTGTGGGGTAACGGGTGATGTGACCCAGGGGTAAATGGATTCATGTCAAGCAAAATTTGGAGTCGGGAGAGAATTTATTATTCTCACCTTGAGTAGGAGAGAGGTCAGATGGATGGATGACTTCCAGGTTGTTTGCTACTGTCACGTGAAATGATCGGCTCACTGCTGCCGGCGTTGACATTCACAGATAAGCTTAATATACGAGTAAAGGAACTCTCTTTGTTCTCACTCGGTTGTAATCGATTTTCTTAAGGTTCTTAATTACAATAATATAATATTAAATGTCCACTACAAAACTTTATTGAACCCGGTAAACATGAATTGAGTTATCTTGGAAACTAGATAGAACGATGCAATAAATGCTCAAGCGAGCGGCCACAGAGCTCGGGTAGATACGTCCGATCATATCATCAGTTATGGGCCGATAAAGCTGTGGGAACCCGCCCATCTGAGCTCTCCCCCTCGGCGCATATCCGCCCCGCTCCGCCCCGCATAGCGAAGGCTTTATCAAGGCTTCAGAACGACAACTCTCCTTCCTCTTTACATACAACCTGAAATCGTTTACTAGTTTGGTTCTCAAAAGTCCAGAACAAATCAGACTTCACATCATACATCAAGATGGTGTTTTTACTTGACTATTTCCAACACCAAAAAGACTGGTAAGCCGAGCTGTCCTATCTACTGCCCCACACGGCATTAGGCCCCGCAACCATAAATGGGGAGAGTTCAATGGAACCTTCAACATCACTAACTCCCATATCCAGCAACTTCAAAAAAGCAGAACGAACACAAAGAATTCGAGACCTTCCTTCCTACTCAACACCCTTTAGTGCCTCAGAAGAAGAAGTCCTCTCAAAACCAATTGAACAACTTGTTCGAGATGTACACAAACAAGCCCTCCAACCCATTGACATCCTCCGAGCCTACGGAAAGGCAGCTCTCAAAGCCCATTCCAAGACGAATAGTGTGACCGAGGTCATGATCAGCTCTGCTGAAGAATGGGTTTCAGATGGTAGCATAAATATGAAAGGTCCTTTGGCAGGAATTCCTGTCAGCTTGAAGGATTCGGTGGTGGTTGGTGGATATGACACTTCGGTGGGATATAGTTGCAATGTAGGCAACAAACAAGAGAAAGATGGAACGATGGTGAGGCTCTTGAAGGATGCTGGAGCGGTTCCGTATGTCAAAACGAATTTACCGGTTACGCTATTGAGTTTCGAGAGCACAAATGATGTTTGGGGAAGGTGTACGAATCCACATAATAATAAGTATTCCCCAGGAGGTTCAACAGGTGGTGAGAGTGCATTACTGGCTGCGGGTGGTGGGAGGATTGGAATTGGTTCTGATGTTGCTGGGTACGTACGTCGCTATTGGATTGAGTTTGAACCCGGTTGCTAACAACATTATAGAAGTGTAAGAGTTCCGGCACATTTCTCCGGCATTTACAGCTTACGATGCTCGACTGGAAGATGGCCGAAAAATGGCATGGTAACTAGTATGCCAGGTCAAGAAGGAATACCCTCGGTTTTCAGTCCTATGTCTAGAACACTGGAGGACCTCACATATTTCACCAGCTCACTAATCGGCATGAAGCCATGGAAATATGACCACTCCATCCATCCAATTCCTTGGCGGGCAGATACATTCAAGGCGACAGAAGAAACGGAGAGGTTCAAAGTTGGCGTTCTGAGAACAGATGGGGTAGTTGATCCTAGTCCTGCCTGTGCTAGAGCAGTTGACGAAGTGGTAGCAGCTCTGCAGAAAGAAGGACATGAGGTTATTGATGTCCATCCGCCATCGCCATACGAAGCGCTATATATCGGATCACAGCTTCTTAATGCTGATGGTTGCAGGACTTTCAAATCCTTTTTCCGAACCGGCGAGTGGGAAGATAGGGGAGCAAGGCAGATGAGCTTTTACATGCAGTTGCCAAGCCCTCTCAAATGGCTGTACTACATGTGGGTAAAATACGTTCGTCGTGATGAGATCTGGGCCGGTCTCATCAAGGACTGGAAGGAGAAATCCTCTTATGAACAGTGGAAATTCGTCACCAAGAGAGAAGCTTACAAGGCAAAGTTCCACGACTGGTGGGAGAACGAAGCGAAGATTGATGTTATGATTACCCCACCCAATGCTACACCAGCTACCCCTCATGATGCAATGAAGGATGCAGTCAGCAGCTGTGGTTACACATTTCTGTTCAACCTCGTAAGTTCCGCTTCTTCAACCTCGAGATGTATCAGGATACTAATATTAAGGTAGTTGGATTATACTTGCGGTATCATGCCGATAACACACGTTGACAAGTCCCTAGATCAACTTCCATCAGATTTCTCCCTGAAAAAATTGAACGGGGTAGCTCAGGGGGCATATAAGCATTACGATGCAACAGCTATGCATGGGCTTCCTGTTGCCGTGCAAGTAGTAGGCCAGAGGCTTGAAGAAGAAAAGGTCCTTGCAGTTATGAAGAGAATTGAAGGTGCCTTGGGCGACGACAAGTACCAATTATTAGACATCGACTGAATACAAGTCGAATACCAATACAGTATGATGAGCAGATTAGATTTTTGAATGATACCTACGTAGCCAGCTTGAATTTGATCTTTCCCTCTCGTCCCTTCCCCCCAGAATTGACTGGAAAGTGTATTAGCATGCTGGTCTTGCTTCCCATGCTTGACTCCTTCACAGGTACGCAGAAAACCTCTCTTGCAGTAGGGTAACAGACAACAGCCTTGTCAAAC
Organism: Hymenoscyphus occultus; assembly: GCA_900536445.1. NCBI lineage: Eukaryota > Fungi > Ascomycota > Leotiomycetes > Helotiales > Helotiaceae > Hymenoscyphus > Hymenoscyphus occultus. The sequence goes on from UNPT01000084.1 coordinate 34,407, forward strand.
AACGCTAGATGCAGTGAAACCCGCTGACATCCCCCATCCTTCAATTCACTCGTAGACATAGGCTTGAAGCCACGCCGATATCGCTTCTGTTATTCCCCACTGCCTAAGCTTCTCGCTAATGCGCCTCCCCAGCACGCCGAAATAGGAAAGGACGTCAGGGTACGGATCTGTTTATTTAACTTCTAGTCACAACTTATCTTCCTCTTTACAATTGATTTCCCAAGATTTGCGAACTTCTCTTAACATACTCACCTCAACACTCAAAGATGGCGACTTCAACAAATGAAGAGGATCATTGGGATTCGAACGCTTACCAGAGCTCCGCCTCGTTTGTCCCAAAGTTGGCTACGAAAGTTGTTAGTTGGATGAGCGTTGATAAGGATGATGTTATTCTGGATCTTGGTTGCGGCGGTAAGTCTACTTTCCTGATCAATGACTTCGTTCTCGGATCAATGACTTCGTTCTCGCTGGAAGAAGCCCTTTCTAACCTCGTAATTTAGATGGCGTTCTCAATATTCAAATGGCACAGGTCCTAGCCAGCGGTACTACCGGTCGTATCCATGGTGTTGACAGCTCCGCAGCGATGATTGAAGCAGCTAAGGAGGCCGCTGAAAAGGCAGGTGTCTCAAATATCTGCACTTTCGACGGTATGTAGCATCCAATTTCAGAGACCAATTCTGTTTTTACTGACATACTGGAGTTCTTGATGCTACTAAAGTCATTGATAATCCATCTTTGGCGAACGGCTCCTATAACAAGGTCTTTTCCAATGCTGCCATGCATGTAAGTGTGTTTCAATTCAGATCCCGCATTCTCTAAAGTTGACTTCCCCATTACAACACTTGAAAAGCATTTCTGACATGGATGGAAGTGGATTTTGACACCAGAAGCCACACGCAATGACTTCTTCAAGGGTGTTCACGCTGCTTTGAAGCCAGGTGGAGTTTTCGTCTTCGAAATGGGCGGAATGGGAAACTGTGCGGAGTGAGTTACCCTCTTCTCGTGACTTGACTTGAAAATGTGCTAACCTTTTCAGGATGCGTTCTACCTTCCTCGCTCTTCTTGCTCCCCGCATCGGAATTCAAGCTGCCAGAGCTGTCGATCCATGGTTCTTCCCGGACAAGGAATGGATGAAAACCACCCTCGAAGCCAACTCGTTCCAAGTTGAGCGATTGGAATTGGAATATCGCCCCACTAAAGCTGACAAAGGTGGTATCCTCGGCTGGTCTAAACTCATGGGCAAGCAATTCTTTGATGCTGTCGAGGCAAAGTTGGGCAAGGAGGAAAGAGAAAAGTGTGAGCAAGAGGCCGCGAGCATTTTGAAGACTGTTTGCGCTAGCCAGACTGAGGGCGGTGGTGACTATCTCGGCTATGTCCGTTTGAGAGGGTGTGCTGTCAAGAAGGCTTGAAGTTCCTGAGTTGCTGGGTTAGATTTTTTGGTGAATCTGATGGGTCTTCATGGTTTCTCGTGCATCGGGCTCAAATTAGATAGAGCTACCTGGACCATGCAGGCCAGAGCTATCGCGGCTCGATTCAATATCTCTAGAAAGACTAGAACTAGACACATCCAGATTTTGGGATGAGTTTAATAAAATCCTTCTAGACCATACATCAAACAATTGAGCCGCAACAATGGACCCTAGTGGCAAATTCCTTGGAATTCCTTGTCGTGGTGCATGCATCATCTGGAAAGCCACATGCTTGGTACACTCGAGCAGTACAGTAAGCTTACAGTCATCATCCACATTCGGAGATGCAAATCCCTCTTGTTGCACGTCGCAGCAGCCACCAACATATCCACATTGAGTGTCCCATTATCCTTTTTCTCCTTCAAGCCACCGGGGTTCTGCTTGCTTTTGGCGGGCTGGTGTGGTTTTTGTGGAGTCGGTGGTTCTTTTTGTTGCATTTCGCGGCAGCCACCAACATATTACTGTGCTGCATGAGGATGCAAACTCATGCGGGCTTTCTTTTTTGTGGGGCCTGTTGGTGGTGGGTTTGTATTGGGGTTTCTTTGGTGGAAATCTCAAGGGTTTATATGGAGTAGGAGATGAAGTGGGGTTTTGAGGATTAGAGGGGTTATTGGGATGGGATATGTTTCGTTGTGGTGGTTGCTGGTGGGCTGGTGGGCTGGTAGAGGAGCTCGCTAACAGATACCCCTTTTCGTGACAATGGGCACGTGATTTAGGGGGTAACATTTCCAACCTTATAGAAAACTGGTGGGCCAGGTATAGTTTCTACAGATACTTAACAGATAACTAATTAAATTTAATTATCGTGTAGTAGTTAAACTCCTTTTAGCGCTTAGGTAATAGCTAGGCTTTTTAACTATTAAAAAGCCTAAGCTCTTAAGCGAGCTTAGCTTTTAAATAATAATTAGCTACTAACCTTTTTAGCTCTTAGTAATTCCTTAATAATTAAGGGCCTTTTAGCCCTAGAAGAGAGTATATAATAGTCGGGGAAACTTTATAATACTACGTTACTACTTATAGAAGTACTTTTTATACTTAGTATTACGTATATATAATATATACTAACGTAATAAAATTATAAGTTATAGATTCAATTGATTTAGCGAAGTTTAGCGGGCGCGTAATCCTAAGCGGTACGCCCTAGTATTACTAGTAGTATATATATACCTAGGTTACTATTAATATAAGTACCTGTGACGGTTATAGTCACGAGGGTTGGATGTCACATGCTCGCTCGGCGAGGCGCGCTAGTACTAGCGCGCACGACCTGTATTTAGTTCCAGCTCTCTCGAGCTCTCCTTCTCTCCTCATCTATTGGCCTAAGAATAGAGTATTGTTTGTTCCGACTGTCCAGAAGCACGTCTGTCACAGTACCCGGCTACTTCTCGGCTATATTAGAGACTTATAATATTATAACGTTTTTAAGTCTTAAATCCTAGCCTAAGGCTTAAGAAAAAAAATTAACTCTTAAGTAAAACTTAACTCTTAAAAGTTCTTAGCGGTTAACCTAGTAGAAGCGGGTATAGATAAGGTATTAATAACCGGTTATTAATACTTTATTTATATTTTTATATACGCTCGGTTATAGATACTCTATTAATAATTATTAATACCTTATCTATAAATAGTTATTAATAAATAGTTACTAAAATATCTAAAGTTATTAATAAATTATAACTTTTTTCTATATAGTTTTATACTTATTACTATACTTATTTTTATACTTATTTTTATACTTATTTCTATACTTTTATAGCTCGAATTACTTACTTAAATTAAGTATATATAAGGGTTATAGGTAGGGATAAAAAAAAAAACTAAGTATATATATAGGTAGAAATAGAAGGGAGTAAAAATAAAACGACTAAGTATACTTATGGGTAGGGATAGAAGGGAGTAAAACCAAAACAACTAAGTATATATATAGGTAGGAATAAAAGGGAGTAAAAATAAAACGACTAAGTATACTTATAAGTAGGGATAAAAGGAAGTAAAAATAAAATAACTAAGTATATATATAGGTAGGGATAGAAGGGAGTAAAAATAAAACAACTAAGTATACTTATAGGCAGGGATAGGTGTGAAGGTTCGATTTCGAGTTTTATAGTGAATGGATTCGCTTGAGTGAATAGGGGTATTCGGTATTCCGTAGCTATTTAGTTAGTTCCACCGCGAGGAGTTCTCTCCTTCTCTCCTTGCGGACAATCTAATCAATATCCTACCCTAATATATTGTCCGCCTTTTACGAACTAATACAATCGACATAGTCGTCGTATTCTATTATGGCTAACTAAGCTTTTGGTATAGGCTTCGAGGGCTGGGCTAAAGACCAAAATCTATAACTACCTAGCGGATTCGTACCTTAGAACAATCCACTAGACCCTTAACCTTAACCTTAACCTCAACCAGAACACTTTAATACTAATATAATAACCTTTACTATTACTGTAACGACCCGTAGACACTCTCTTAAGCCGCGACCCGAAACCCTTAAGCATTCTAATAAATATTCAAGGGTATCGTCGAGGGTTTAGAAACATCTAGATAAGTATATACAGAGGCCCTTCGAGACGAAGAGGAAGCAAAGGAAGATACCTAGAAACTCTAGAATAAGTATACGTAACTCTATAATCGATTCGTCGTACTCTAGAAATAGAACAGTAAGCTTCGAACTACTACTTAAATAGCTCCAGTTGCTCCTGTACCCCTACTAGTGAATACCTTATAACAATAATAAGTCTACGTTACGCGTTCCCCGGTATATCCTAATCCTGTTAAATTCGGTAGTAAGCTTCGATCTCCCTCTAACCTTCGTAGCTATCTTATTAGTATAAGAATCAAGCTTCAGTAGAATCGGGATTAGTGGACTAATAAGACTAACCGTATGAACTACGTTTTGAGTACTTTGGAAGGCGAAGTACGTAAGTATATTAACCCTTATATTAACGAACTTAGAGAGTATAGTCCGGCTTTGTAATCTGTCAGCGACATCTTTACTACCTTAAGCAATACCTTTAGTAATCCCTATTTACGTAGTAATGCCTTTAACAAGCTCTATAAACTTTAATAAGACAATATAAGAACTAACGAGTTCCTTACTAACTTCTTATCCCTCTGTATAGTATTAAACTCTTAAGGATACGAAGCTTACACCCTTTTACAAAATGCTCTAGATTCTAGGGTCGCTGATCGCGTTTTGCAGAACCCTCTCTATAACGATAAACTCCCTCTTACGAATTTAGCTACCCTTGTACAAGATGCCGACCATGTCTGCCGCCGCGTTTTTAGTAAGAGTTCTCTTAATAAGAAGTCTACTAGTAGTCCTCTACAACCTATTATTCCTCCGCCTACTTTAGCTCCTGTTTCTACGGCGGACTCTAGTTGTAATCCTATAGATTTGGACGCTCTGAAGATTAGTAGCAAGGTGGTTTGGACCAAGAAGGAAATCGAAGACAAGAAGCGCGCGGTTACGTTAGAGGAGAAGAAGGCTCGGAAGGAATATCAAATAAAGTATAACTTATACTTTTATTATAATTCTCCTAACTATAACTTAAAGACTCCCTATCCTAAGTTAGAGAAGGCTAAGGAGGCGAAAGCGAAGAAGGATAAGGCGGGAAAAGCATAGTCTCTAGCAATAGTCGCCGTTAGAGACGTAAAAGGAATAAGATATTAAGGCTCTCTTTACTTAAGGAAAGGTAAAAAAACGTTATAGAAGTCCCTTGTAAGGTAGTTTACAAAGATCTTAAGAATACCGATAATCTATATACTACTTCTACTACTTATTATATACTTGATTCTAGTACTTTAGCTTAATACTTTATTAATTCCGCCTACGCGTAACGAAATAGATTTGTTTTAGAACTACTCGCTCGACTACGAAGTCTTCGTATTATAGACGGACGGCCTTCTATTACGGGTGCTATTATATATACTGTTACTTTAGATTTGATTATTAGTAAGTATATCGAACGTTAGTAACGATTTTACGTTACTACGCTAGTATCCCACGATATTATTCTAGGACAACCATAGCTAGCTCTTTATAACCTGAACGTAAACTAGGCAGGACGAGTTATTGACTTTTGCTCTAGATTTTGTAAGGCCCACTATATACTACAGCGCCTAGATACTATACAAGTTACTTGTATAAGGAAAGAGGTACAAGTACTACTGCCGCGGAAAGTAGGCGCTGCCGCTTTCTATAAGCTTACGAAGACTTATAGAGTCGAGGTATTCTCTCTATCTCTCTTTGAAATTAACTAGTATTTAGAGAGATCTAGGATAAATTTAGACGACTCTTTAGTTAAGGAATATCGTCAGATTCGTTTAGACGATAGCTTGGATAGCCCTTAGCGGATAGAGCGTATTTTAAAAGAGGAGTTGCATTTTTCTCCCTTGCCTAATTTAAATTTCCCTAGAACTCGACAACAGAGAGCCTCGGAGCTCTATTTGCGTAGCGTATTAATAGAAGACGTAGAAATCGCTTTACGACCAAAATCGACGGTTAATCCTACTTCTCTTTCGCCTTAATACTACTACCGTCACCTACCACTTTTTAACAGAGACGTAGCTAATATCCTGCTACTGTATCGGGATTACGATCTCTATATTAAATTAAAGCTAGATAAGACCCCGCCTTATAGCAAGTTATATAATATATCTAAACTAGAACTTCTTGTTTTAAGAAAGTATCTCAAGGAACAGTTAGACAAGGGCTTTATTTGTATAAGTACTTCTCTCGCCGTATCACCAGTTTTATTTGCAAAGAAGCCTAGCGGCGGTCTCCGTTTTTGCGTGGATTATCGACTTTTAAATAATATCATAATTAAGAATCGGTATCCTATTCTACTAATCCAGGAGACTCTTCAGCGCCTAAGTAAAGCTTGATACTTTACGAAGTTTGATGTAATTGCTGTATTCAATCGTATTAGGATGAAAGAGGGAGACGAATAGCTTACTGCCTTTAACACTCGATATAGCTTATTCGAATCCCTTGTTGCCCTTCGGTCTTACTAACGTACCTACTACTTTTCAGGCTCGAATTAACGAAGTCCTCCGTCTATTTTTGGATATGTTTTGTACTGCTTTTCTAGACGACATACTAGTCTATTCCGATAACCTTCAGTCCTACCGCGAGCACGTCCACTAGGTGCTCGATGCTCTCTAGGCTGCGGGCCTAAATTTAGATATAAAGAAGTGTGATTTCGAGGTCTAGGAAGTTAAATATCTTAGTATAATAATTAATACTAAGGGCGTACGGATAGACCCGGAAAAGGTCTCTGTAGTTATTAGTTAGCAGACGCTATCTAATCTTAAGGACTTATAAGCTTTTCTTAGTTTCTCAAATTTTTACCGTCGCTTTATTAAGGACTTCTCGTATATCGTTAAGCCTCTTAATTTCCTCCCTAGACAAGGAGTATCTTAGTCCTGGGATTCGGATTACGAGAATACGTTCTAGACTCTTAAGCGAGCCTTTATTTCAGCCCCTATTCTTCGTTACTTTAATCATATAAAAGAAGTGGTCTTAGAATACGTCTCTTCCGATTTTGTGTCTGCTGCTATACTCTCTTAGTATTTTAATAGTGTTTTACACCCTGTTACGTTTATGTCCAGGGTATTTAACCCCGCCGAGTACAATTATAAGATCTACGATAAGGAACTTCTTATAATTGTACAAGCTTTTGAATCCTGGCGAGCCGAGCTAGCCAGCGTCGAATACCCTATTTCTATTATTACAGACCACTAGAATCTTAAATACTTTATGACTACAAAACACCTTACTCGCCGGCAAGTACGTTAGAGCGAGTTCTTGTCTTCTTTCGACTTCGTTATTAAGGTAGCTCTTGTAAAGGACATTGTTAAACCCGACTCCTTGACTCGTCGCTCTTAAGATTTACCTAAAGGTTCGGACGACCCTCGCCTGAAATACCAGGACCAGGCCCTACTAAAAGGGTACAATTTAGACCCTGCTTTGCGGCTGTCGCCTATCCAACTTAACGAAACTAATAAATCTGACGATCAGAGGATTACTCGTATACTTAAGGAGGGTTATCCTGACGACCCCTTTTAGAAGCGAATATCCACTGAGATAAATCGTGTTAACTATACTCTACACTCTAACGAGGTGTCTTTGTCGGAGTGTGTGATTCGCGATAATCAATTGTACTTCCGAGACCGCTTATACGTTCCTAATACTGATTTACGTATATAGTTACTTCAAAAGAGCTATGATTCTATAGAAAGTGGCCACCTAGGACAGAATAAACTTTTCGAACTAATTTCTCGATATTATTAGTAGCCGAAGCTATATAGCGATATCGCTTAGTTTTGTAAGGCTTGCGAGAATTGCGCTCGTAACAAGCACTCTTAGCTTCGTTATTAGAGTACCCTGAAACCACTTCTACCTCTACTTTAGCGATAGACCGACTTATCTATAGATTTTATAGGTCCCCTTACTAGAGTTAATAGATTTAACCAGATAATGGTAGTAACTAATAGGCTTTCTAAAGACTGTTACATTATTCCTTGCAAAACTACCATAACCGCTGCCGACCTAGCTTACGTCTTCGTTCGAGAGATTTAGAAGCTCTACAGCCTTCCTAGCTCTATTGTTTCTGACCAAGGGACCTTATTTATCGCTGAATTTTAGAAAGCTATCTATAGTATACTACAAATTTAGATATAACTTTCGATAGCTTACTATCCTAAATCTAATAGGCAGACTAAAATCATGAATAAGTTAGTAGTAAAATATCTTCGCCTTTATTTAGACTTCGCCCAGAAGAAGTAGGTATAATATCTCCCCCTAGCAGAATTCGCTATACGGAATATTGTAAATAGCTCTACTAGAATGTCCCCCTTTTTTGCGAACTACGGTTATTACCCTCGACTAAGCTTTGTACCACTAAAAGACTTAGACTCTATATTACCAAAAGAATTAGCTAGTACTCGATTTGTATAGAAAATGTAGGAGATCCTCGATTTATTACGAACTAATCTCCTAGCCGCTCGAGATTCGATAGAGTCTTCCGCTAATAATTCAAGGGACCTAGCCCCTGCTTATCGAGTAGGTAATTTAGTACTATTGAGTACAAAAAATATCCTATCTACTTGTCCTATTCCTAAATTCGATACTAAGTTTATAGGACCTTTCTAAGTCCTTTAGAAGGTTAACTCGCACGCGTACAAGCTAGACTTGCTAGTAGAACTCGAAGTAATCTATCTAGTTTTCTATACTAATTTGTTACGGTTAACTATAGGTACTCTACTACCTAGGTAGTACAATCCACCAGCTATGCTAGTAGCGCTTGATAATAGTAGTCAGGAATTATGGGCAGTTAACAGAATTATCGATTCTTGGCGTCAAGATAGTCAATTTAAGTATTTAGTCTAGTAGAGAGGTTACAAGGAGAGTACGTGGGAGCCCCTTGCGAATGTCTTTATAGGCTCTACATCTCGTACCCTGTTCTATTGCTCTTTCCCTGATAAGTTACGACCTACGTCTGAGGAATTGCAAGCTGCTCGCTCTGCTTCTATATAGAAGGGTTATAGGATAAGGGGGGGCCTTATATGAAGGTTCGATTTCGAGTTTTATAGTAAATAGATTCGCTTAAGTAAATAGGGGTATTCGGTATTCCGTAGCTATTTAGTTAGTTCCACCGCGAGGAGTTCTCTCCTTCTCTCCTTGCGGACAATCTAATCAATATTCCACCCTGAAAAATCTACTGTACTATTATTATATAATTCTAAATTAATAATTAAACTAAGTAGTTAAACTATAAAATATGAAGATAAATAAGATTACTATAATTTACTTTTGAAGTACTATAAACCTTAAGGTATTTAAGACTTATATAAACTTAGCTTTATATATTAATAGTTAAGCTATATATTTCGAATATAAATTAAAGGTCTTATAGCTCTAATATATCTAGGGCTTATATAAAACCTTATTATTATAGTATAAGACTCCTATACTGCTATGTTTATACCCTTACCCCCTATCTTAGTAGGCTATAGAAACACCTAGTACTCTAGAGGCTTCTACTTAGTTAAAGTTAAGAATAGTTATTTTAGTCTTTAATAGTAATAATCTAATCTAATATATATTATTTAATAATTAACACTTTTCTCTTTTATAATATAATACCTTTTTAACTTATAGCTTAGCTTATTTATTAAAGTATTAGTAGAAGTTTATAATAATAGTTAAAGATATCTAAATAATAACGATTATTTAATTATATAATATTTCTAAATTCTTCTTTTCTTTATATTATAAAGTAAATCAGAGTATGTTATTAATTTATATATTTACTTATTATAATATAATTTACTTAGTTTATACTTCCCTATAAATGTAAATTCTTTAAGAGAAGTAGGAAAAGTTCTTTTTAAAAGTTCTTCTTTAGATATACTATATAGATTTTAATATAGACTGTTACTTATATACTAAATAAACGTTTATTAAGTAATATGATTATTTATTTATAATAAAGAATTTACTCTATATAAATATTTTTTAAATATAATAAATAGGCTTTAGTAAATAAATTATCCAAATACTAATAGATTTCAAGTAAAATAATAATATTATTTAATAGGAGTAAATAAATAAGTATAATTTACTATTCTCTAGATATAGTTAATACACTTAGGTATTCAATGTATGTTAATACTAATTAGTTAGTTAATAATTAATATTATTGTCTAAACTAAATAAGTAAAACTAGTTCTATAGATTATATAGAGATTTCTACAGAGTTAAATAACTCTATAACTAGTGAATAAACATACAATAGTGAATTATAGCCAAGAGCACTGCCACCCTTACCCCTCTTTTAAGACTTCTATTACACTGTTTCAACTCTCTCTACAACCACCACCTTTTCAACAACTTATTTCTGTCAAAACCATCGAAAAACACCTGAAATCATGGGCCCAAATAAGCGAAACGAGGCTGACAAACCGGAAAAATCCCCAGAAAAGGGTGAAGGCTACAGAAAATACACGATTAGCGAGCTTAGGCGATTATTAAGAGATCGTGGAATCCAATTCGCCTGGAAACACAAAAAGGACGATCTTATCAAGCTTCTCTACGAGACCGATATCAACAAGAAGCAACTTTCGACCAAACACAACGACGAAACCGACCCTGATGGGTCTTTCCGATACGCAGAAAGGGTCGAAAGAATTACATCTGATATGCGGACCCTAGATTTATACCACGATGACCAACTTTGCAAGGTTTTTGACGAAGCGAGAAGATTGCAGCGCGAATGGGACCACGATAGAGCCCGCAAGGCTCAGGAACTCAAAGATGAGGCCAAATTGTACCAACGACGGTCTGAAAAGATGGTTTCGCGCGCAAATTTCAAGGGAGACAAGCAGGAGGTCAAAAGGTTGACTGGTCGTCAAATTCATGACGCCAGTAACAACTTTGCACAACACCAAAACGGCTTCGAGCAGCGATGGAGAGCAAGATCAACCAAGCTTTTGGCAACCTACGCCAAAGAATCTGCGCGATACGTGGAGTTGCTTGCGAAAATGACCAGAGATCCATTCTCGGACGACAGCAACCCTCCATCTCGATCTTCTTCGCCTCCTCGCTTAGCTCTGGAGGATAGTTCGCTACAGCGTGCTGCTCGTCGCTCCAGCCCCATCACATATAATCTCATCAGTGACGATGAACCTCGAATGACGGACAGTTATGGACCACCTCGCGAGGTAAGCCCATAAGCCTCGCCTTATGCCTCAAAACTCTTGACTGACTATATTTGTTCCATCAGCAGGTTGAAAATCTCAGCTATCTACCAGAAACAGAAGCCCCAGCCCCTACAATGACTTCACAACCAAGTCAGGGGGAGTCCGGAAGTAAGCGAAAGAACACCCAACCACCTCCAGCCTCCGCAAAACCATCGAAGAAGCGAAAGCAAAAGAGCGCGAGAGATCGATCAGAAGGTCGTCCACATATACAGATTGATTACAATGAGAGAGCCGGCGGTCCTGCCCCTTCTGACGAGACTCTTGCCGGCCTCAAGTGGTACATTGAATCCTTGGGTGCAAGGAAGGTGGAATTTTATACCAAAGATAGGGCGAAGTGGTGCGTTGTTTGGGAAAACACTGATGAGGGAGAGACGGCAATGTGGAAGTTCCATGACGATAACCCGGGCTTCGATTGGAATGGTTACAAGATCCAACATTTGGCTTTTATTCCCAGACACTAGGGTTGAGGTCTTCGGTTAATTCGCGTTTTAGAAATGCTGGCGATGTATTTGGAAGTCATTGTAAACATTGTCGCTGAGCGTACAATTCTGATCCTGGTTGATCACCCGCACAGCGACAGGTGGTTGGGGTGTGCTTTTGAGAAGCGCAAGACATTACGGCTTATTTTCAGGTAGCAAAAAATCAACAATAACTTTGAGGAAGAACGTACAGTACTATTATCCCTCCGTTTATGTAAGGTGACGGGATAAATTTTAAGCCATCAGCTACACCTATAGAAGCTTTATTATAGTGTAAGGTATTGAAGGAGCTCCCAGAAGATTAAAAAGGAGAAAGGGCTTTCTCATACTCGTCTCGGCACAGACAGTCGTATGCGTAATGCATGACGCCCAAGTAGAATCGCCATCAAATGAAAATACTTCGCGTTCAATGATGCCTAAGACCGTGGCTTAGAAACAGATGGAACAAAACTTAAACAAATAGCCAAATCAATAAAAATATCAAGAACAGTCCAAGCAAATCATTATATATCGTCAAACAGCTACGAACAAAAAGTATAGGTATTTCATAATAATACCCATCAACTCCGATTCTCTATTTTTCAATCGGTTTAGATACCGTGCCTTCCTTCCGCTCACTCGCTAAGATCACCACCAAAATGAAGTCTCTAACCCGCAAAGTCAGAGATAAACTCAAACGTAAGCTGGAAGAATTAGTAGAGCCTTACCACCGAGCACAATGCCCAGTCTGTGGACCCATCCACTTGACAGGTATAAGATGCCCGACCTGTGGTTCTGTGACTGCATACATAGGCCCTCCTCTAGTTGCCCTCACCCCACCGTTCGTTCTCGAAACCTTGAACCCTTTCAGGATACATGGACAATTCAAGCACAGATAAAACCAAAAGGCAGAGAGAAAGTGCGAGGCACTCATTCAAAAAGAGAACACTTGATGGATTGCTGCTTTCTCCCCCATCCTTCAAATACTAGAACTATAATCAGTAAAACTATGATAGATAATCCCTTGTAAATTTGAACATGTGATAAGGTAGTTAATACAGTCAGATGTAATACTATCGTAGAAGTTTGAAACCGTTGGCCAATGAGTCTCAGAATCATGCTGAGGACATAGGGTTCCTTTCTTTGTTTCGATTGTGCTAAATTGGAAACACCCCCTGTTCTAAGTCCTCACACAGACTGGAAAGATTACAGGTGGTCTTTGTTCCGGTATCTGTCGACCTTAAACAATTTACTGCATTGCGTCGATTATCTTTTTCAGAATCCTTGGCTTGCGCTTGATGTGGATTCATATTGATATTCATGATATCATGAAGTAAAATTGAGAAGAGAAGCGAAACTGCAACTGCAGCTGACAAAGTATTAATTGTTTACGTAGTTTTAGTAATGATTCGTTGCGTGTGGATGATTTGAACAAACACGTGGGTGGTGGCAGGGAAGCATAGATAAACACAAGTGACACTGGATTGGTTGATTACACAAGATGGTCACTGATGATGAAATTTAATATCGTAAAGTTGGATGATCGCTATCTATTTACAAGAGATTTAACTAAGCTACTGAAATCGAATTAGCGACTGACCAATAGAGGAATCAATAAAAACAAACCTCTAAATCAGCTATTTTTAAAACAGCCTTTCCAAAGTTCTTTCCTTGAAGCATACCAACAAATCCCTCTGGTCCGTTGTCGATTCCATCTGTAATGTGGACCTTGGCTTTGAAGGTACCCTCACTTAGCCACTGACCAACGTTCTTAGCATGGTCTGCTGCGTAAACAGGGCCCTGAAGAAACAGTGTTAGCCTATTCTGGAATTTTGGGGAATGCGAAGTAGGCAAGAGTCGTGGAAGTGGAGCATACCATGTTCTTGTCCCCGACGAGAAATCCCCTCATGGTTAATCTCTTCATGACAACATGTGCCAAAGTCTTAACACCGTATTTCTCTGGGTCTGGCGTGTTATATCCAGATACCATTCCACAGCAAACGATTCTACCGAATTCGTTCATGGCAGCTAGTGAGGCCTCGAGCTGCTCACCGCCGACGTTTTCGTAATAGATGTCAAGTCCCTGAGGCGCCAGACGTTTTAAGGCATCTGCTGGCTTTTCAGTCTTGTAATTGAATCCACCATCGAAGTTCAACTCCTTGAGGATAAAATCAAGCTTTTCATCCGAGCCGACTGATCCAATAACGGTGAGACCCTCATGCTTTGCCAATTGTCCAACAATTTGGCCAACGGCCCCAGAAGCTGCTGAGATAAAGATCGTCTCACCCTTGACTGGCTTACCGATATCATAGAGGGAAGAGTACGCCGTCAGACCAGGCATACCCAGAGCCCCGATATAGTGTATTGGGTCTAGGTTGTATGGGTTTTCGATTTTTCTGACCAAAGTTTCGCAGGCCTCTTTTGAGACGGCAGAATATTCCTCAATGTTGAACAATCCTGCGAGCAGCTCGCCTGGTTGGAACTTCTCGCAGTCTGACTTGATCACTTTAACAATCCCGCCGCTATACATTGGCTTATTGAATTCGAAGGCAGGGCTGTATGACTTCGTACCCGGCTGGCGCATTTTGCCTCTCAGGTATGGATCGTAGGAGGCATAGATATTTTTCGTGGTAATACCGCCCGCTGGTGGCGCTTGGTCGATATCAAACTCGCGTGTCTCAACAGTCAAATCCTGCCCTGGGACAGGATAGCCCGTTGGGGCTTTTTTGATAATGATGCCCTTGTTCTGGACCATTTTGGCGAGAGATGTCGAGTTTCTTTAGTTTTCTTGAGAAAAGAGGTGAATGGATATGATTGTACAGAACAGTGGAATGTGAAGTAGAAGAAAAAACAACTACTTATCACAGCAGACTGATCTTATGTATTTCTCTTGATGCAAAAAGCGGGATGCTATGACGCGGTTCCTGATTACCAAGAGGAGGAATGTCGACCCCACCAGAGTGGCCCCATCTGGCGCAGGTCCGAAGAATATAATGCACAGTTCTCATGGACCAGTAGAGTGGTAATTTACATATCGGAAGGATTAAAAGAGGAGATAGCTTGTAAGAGGGTTCGGGTGAGCGTCGAGGGCGGAGGGAAAGAGGAAGTTTGTATGGCAAAGCCTGGAGCCGAGGTCCATGATGCATCGGCTCTTCGCCACCAAAGAAAAAAAAAGTGTTTCAGGGCGGTGACATTTTGCGGCACCACAACACCAAGATTGGACCCCGCTCGCCCGTATTTGGTAGCAAGCCCGTCGTCAATTGTCAATTAGGATTGGCTTGTCTCAACCGCCTTGCGCAGAATCCACACCAAGGTCTGCAAAATTCAAAGTCGGAGCAAATTCCCTTTGGTTCGTTGAAACTGGACCACAGGTTTTGTGGCCTCGGGCTCTCTATGACACCTGAACCTTTTCCGTCTGACTCGTGTTTGAAGAAATCTCTTTCTCCATTTGCTCTCGATCGTAGTGGCTTCTCGGCCTTGCGATAAGGTGTTTAAGGCGATCATGCAGCGCAACTACAGGAATTGTCACGTACAATTATCAAATGGAAAAGGCGGGTTGCATTCAAGCCCATGTATGCTCGGGTACCTAAGCGAAGCTGCTGAAGAATTCCAAATCTCTATTCATGCCTATCCATAATTCGACATTCCAGGTGCCAATGAAAAGTTGATGTATACGTCTTGTCCTTGATCGACCATCTCTGAGTTTCAATAAAATCCCTACGTCGTCGCTTAAGCTCAAAAAGAATGCGAGTATTCAAGTTTAGTATATAGGTATGAGATGTACTCTTTCCGATAGTGCATTGCTAGCATGCTGCCATATCAGAAGGTTTTCTGTCCAGTATCCTTTTTTTTCAAGGATGAGTTTCTAGAGCTCGAGAATAATTCGATGCTCTCTCTACAAGAGCTCAATTGAATCTCGGGTTCAATTCCGACATATGAGAATAATTATTGTAACCACTTTTGATAATCCGTTTATTACTGCGGCTCAGTTCCATCCATTTCCAAAGTCGCTTACTATCGCAAGCCGTCTGGGTATTGTTGCGGGGCCGCAGGCATTTTAACCCCGATTTGTCACCTAAGAATGGCACTGCAAAGTCCGATGTCATCGGCCCTTGCAATGTGGCCAGCCAGCCTCCACAGCGTCGTATTATAGCTGTACTCGTAATCATTAACACATCTCTCATGCCATCCAAATACGGCCTACCACAAGCCGCATTTTGCGCCCAAATCGCGGCCCGGTCTTGAACCTCAGTAATTGGATACGTTTCCCATTTGAGAAGCTCAACCCTGAAATCATTGGCTGGACCCCGTTTGTCGGCGCAGCTTATGACATCCATTTCTGGCATTAGATTTGCAGTTTTATGCTCTTTCCTTCTTTTTTCTGATTGTTTACAGTAAGATCTACCGACAAAGGATTTCTGACTTACCATCGTTTATCATTACTCGAGTATAGTGCTCAGTTGACTACTTTCAATATTTACAATGTCATTTTCAATGGACACCACAACTCGAAAAAACCGATGGAGATATGATCTGACAAGTGGTGTACGGGTCTCGCCAGATATCATACTCGTGGCGTAGCTGGACTGGGCCGTGTTTACCCATTCTCTTTCCAATGAAGACTTCAAGTTGCTCGCATTCCAACATTCCTCAACTGCCTGGCCAATAATGTCATCAAAGCATCCCACGCGTGGCTTGTTGCTCTTCTGTTATGAGGATTGGATTGTCGCATGCGGCATGCTACCTCCAGGACTTGTAGCTTATAAGTGAGCCGATAACCAGGTTTTGGTCTCTCACATAATTCACTTTACGTCTTTATTCAACAAACCAATTTACCATTTTGTCTATTGTCAGTTCGCGTTTTTTATAGTCCTACCAAGTCTCTATAATCGTTTACTCCACACGATACATTTGAACTTCGAGTTTGTAGGTTCTGAGCTAGCTAGCGCTGCCATCTCTGCCATCCATTTCGAGCATAAGAACAAGCTCCCACATCACCGTTCAATTTCCCCCTTTCAACCTCAAGGGTCTTCCACTCTGCATGTGGTCAAGGACATAGACAAGTCCTGTATCACCGACCAGCATGAGGGGGCTCCCAGCATTTTCACGCAGCGATGGAAAGTACAAAAAGAAAGAACGAAGAACAATATACTCGAGGATACTGAGTTGGTTTCGTAATCCGTCAACGAACAGCCCATCGCCAAAATTTCGCGACGAGAAAGAAACGAAATACCATCACTCGCCGACTCATGCAAGTGGTTCTTTTATGAAGACTGCCACAACACCAGCGATGATAGCACCAATGGAAGACCAAGCGAAGCGTCAAAGAGACAACGAAATACAACCACAGTTGGAGGGAGGTGCTGATAAGATTCCTTCGATAACATGAATAGAGTTGGAATCTATGCTAGGCTAGAGCTGGTCTGGAACTGGAGTTGGAGTTGCAGTGGTCGAAATAGCACTGCAATCCTACGAAGCACGTATCAGTCGTCGGTTGCGCCGAAGTCACAACGGCATCATGTGGTAGAATCACAGGAGTCATGGAGTAAACATTGGGGGTTGTTTTGCTACAAGGATACCATGTCGTTGACGTTTTTGGGAGGCAAGAGGATTACTTTCTCTCCTTTTGTTTGGTAGAAAGTGCCGGTTGGATCAAGTTGAGGAGGAAACCTGTTTGCTATTAACCCGTCGCTCCAACTCCATCAATCCCTCATCGCGAATCCCACTGGATGGAACCCTTCGGAGTTTGTCGGATGGAGGAACAGCATCAGCCAACCATTTGAGGAATCCGGGACCATGAAGCCTCAAAGATCGCCACACCTCACTGGTATATATGTATCTCCATGAATACCAATGGATATCTCATCGCAAATGCGTCATTGGGTTCTTGGTTGAAATTTCTGTCCAATTCGTAACACAGAAGCGGTGGGTAAAAATATGCCCTGTCGATTTGCAGAGTCGCAGTGTCACCACGAGCAAGGAAGGTTACTGCACCTTACTGTAAGCGCGATACGTTCCGGAGAAAGCTGCATCTTTGTGTTCCGATGAGGTGCGAACCCGATGATGTTTATTCGTAGTTTATAGAGCCCCACTGGTGCCACGTGAATGCTTTGGCAAATTCATTGCTTGCATTCTAGCTCCTTACTAATATTCGATGGGCGTCGTATTAATACTTGGAATGTTTCCCGTATGGCTTACAATGTCTTGTGAAGGAGACGCTCTCATGTGACCTTGAAGTCCCTACTTTGAATTGCTGAGTATTCTTTAATCATGACCGATTTGTTAACCTTCCCAATTCTGTTTGCCTGACTTCATTCTTCGTTGTTTGCATCCAACCCGTTCATGTACAACGCGCATCGCATGCTGTATTGTACGACGGGTCAGATCCATATTCGGCGTCCTTTTCTTGAATCCTGCCTTGTATATATCGTCCGATCAGTTTCGGAGGCTGTGACGATGTCGTAGGCTGCGAGATCTCCCCGCCTCGGCTATTTGCCTCTCGATACATCATACGAGATCCTCTGCATCATCATCATAAAGCGTCGATATACCCAGCGCCTCTGTAGTCCGAGAACCATCATCCGATTCTGCGCAGACACAATACCTTTCGTCCATAACAATTCTCATCTCATGATTTACTTTCAGGTCGCCGAATACGTCTGGGCGACCTTTTTTTATATTAATTTCTTTTCGTCCGAAGAGTCCAAACGCACACTCAACCCTTTCTTTTTTTAGGTGCAGAAGAACCTTCTCAGCAGGTTTCGCTGCACACAGCCGTTGAGTACAATCTCGCTTTTCTTTTAGATTCCGGATCACGAGCTTCAACTCTGCATCGGCCCGTCTTCTGTGTTTCCATAAGCCCCCATGGATAAGTCTTTACGGGCATTCGTTCTGTGTCCAACACCGCGTTCGGTTCATTCCGCCAATACCATGTATCTATTGCTGGTCTGAATGTCCGATAGGTCATTTTTCGGTACATCTGCTGTTGTGGCCATCTAGTCCTCAGCACTAGCCATGCTTTATTCCTACCTGTAGAGCTGATGATTTCCGATGGCTGAGTTCCTTTCTACAATTTGCGTAGAATGTGGAGATTTTTCTTCATCCTTTTTGTGGTGTCGGTGAGGACCTCTGGTCTCAAGGCATCGTGAAACTTCCAATATTGGGTCTCTTCTCGCTCCCCTCTCAAAGCAAGCAACCGCCACGCACCCTGTCAACCACGAGCTTTATGTACGAGCCCTACAATCTTCGTTGTATCTATGTTTCGATCCTATTTAGACACCTTCTTGGTGACATTGTATATCGCAGGGCTTCAGTTTCTACCTCTTATTGGACCTTTTTGCGCACACTTCAACTCAAATTTAATGTTATGTCCTACGAAATCATTTGGCGAGAACTTTTGAAGTCTTTCTCCTCGCTCGCCTCCTATATTCTCCATAGCAAACTTAGCCAAGTTTGTTATCGAAGCGACTTCAAAAGTATATTCTAGTCACTCAATTTACCCCATGGGTGACTTCAAAAATGTCTATTCAGAGAACCGGCTTGAAGATCAAGCAGTTTCTGTCTCTCAACCGGAAACATCATGCCTTTGATGATTCTGTGGACAATATTGACAGCATATCGTTCGTGGAGCCAAAGCAGTCTACCAACACCCCGCGCAGGCTATCATGGCGACTTTCTCAAAAAAGTCAGGAAACTTCATCATCAACACCTCGACGAACCAGCAGTAGTACCACAAGAAAAAGTTACCAACTACCCTCTGCCACTGAGTCTCCTTATTCGTCACAAAGCTCTTTGTGTAGTTGTGACTGCGAAACCAATCAAGAGTCGATTGAATATTCTTTGTTTAGGACTGCGCCTCTTCCGAACCCATTCAAAATTCATTATCAACCGCCACTTTCCCCATCGAGAGCTACCGGCGATGCACAAACATGGAAACCCATTTTTCCAGAATCCTTATCACGATCAAGATCATCCAGCTTCTCGAGATATGGCGAAACCACTTCTTCGGGGTCAACCATAAGAGTATCGACCTTTGAAACGATCGAAATCAACGGCATGGGACGAGAAGATAAACGGAAACCTTCGAGACAGAGCGTAACGCATAGCGAAGACATGGAGCGGGACAATATATCAGCCGATGTTGATCGATTGATCAAGGACACAGATGAGGCCTTCCAGGCGGTTGGGTCAGCACTTGCAAGTGCCAAAGCCTCTACAAGAGGTTGGTATGGCGAGTCTATTGCAAACACGCGACATGAAACCAGGTCCAATCCAATTGCAACTCCCCCGAAGCAATTCTCTCCTAGTCCCCGGGGTATTTCAAAAAAGACTTCTCGATCACAATTGCTACCACCCTCTCCACGACCGATACCAGTATCACTTTCAGCAAAACGGAAGAATTCGGTTGTATCCAAGAAAAAGAAAAGCACTGGCGTATTTAGTCGCGCTCTTCGACGAGGTCAACCTGTTCGCTTGAATGCACCACCAAGGTGGAATATTTCAGACGTGACGACGAACGTTGTAGACGTATTCAGCGGAAAGCTTTTTCGGACAACAGAGGTTGACGAGATGCTAACTCCGGGTCGGTTGCAACAAATTCGTCAAGACATGAAGTTAGAGATCCAACGAAAGAACTCTTTTGATTCCGGTCTTAGTATCGAAACAGCAGGAAGTGATACACCAACGTCGCCGTTCCACCTGGAAAGTCTTTCATCAAGAATTGATGCCGCGAATTCTTTCACCCGTTCAAGGCCTGCTCCAGTTCCCCCCCTGCCACTTCTTCCTCTTCCACCACTGCCAACACATGATAAAACATCTCTAGAAAATCAGCCACGGGTTCATTTCTCAGATCCAGGAAGGAGAGATGATAGAATGATGATTGCAGACTTACAGTTCCCGTCTCCCCCATCACCCCCCTCAGGATCCCTTAAAAGCCACCAATTCACAAACGAGCCCCCAATACTACCTACGATACCAGAAGTATCACCCATTAATCTCTCAACAGCACCTGTCAGAGAAACACTCTCATCCCCGCTGCAAACAATACACTCTAGCCCATCCTCCGAATCTGACGAAGATGATACTATCAAATTACCGAGTACCCCGTATACCACCACATCCCCCTTTTTCCAGCACGGTCCTATCCTTTTTTCGCGCGCTCTTCTAGCAGAACGCCAGCGCGAAGCACTGCTGGAAGCAAAATACGATTCCTTGAACACATTCGAAGACGTTGATTGGACAGCATTCCAAATGGCCATTCAAGGAACTATGGATCTCCCAATCGAGGATCCAACCATTGCAGAAGGAAATGAATCAAATGAGCCCTTCATCTCAGAGGATGAGGAAGATTATTACTCTTGGTGGTTGGATTTTCATCTCGGTCCTATTGGGGGGATGGGTACGAGGGCCTCCTCGCCGTGGGGCGGAAGTGCAAGCAGCGGGATTTTAGAGCTAGAAGCTGATCTCACATTCGGTGAAGAACAGGGGGATGCGAGGTTACTTGACACTGATATGCTGGCTTTTCCATCTCCTTTGCTTTCACCACCCAAGAGAATAAGTACACCACCACCGCCGAAGCGAAATTCCACCCCACCTCCCCCGGTAGCCCCTCGGTCTCGCTCGGCTAGAGTCAGAACCAAACCGAGACCATTCAGTTTCCAACTTTCTTCTGCCGGATCGGAAGAACTCTCTGTCTTGGACCTTAGGAGTCGCAAAGATCAAAATGTTCCTGCGCATTCTCTCGAGCATACGATTGGAAGACCGATGATTGAGCCAGATACGATAACTTTTGTACCTAGACCTTTAGATACTCCGGCTAGTACGGCGAGCTTTCCGATGAGTCCTATGCCCCAAATTACTGGACATGGCGAGGGTGAAGTGGTTATGGGAAGTAATTTACATCATGATCTGGGGGACTTTTTGAGTTGGGAAAGTCAGTTTGTGCCATTGGGGGAGGAGGATAATTTGGTTGAGGGAGTGGAGGAGGAGGATTTATACGGTGCTTAGTATCAGAGGGGGAGGATGCGTGTATATTATGGGATTGCGGAATCGGCGAATGAACTTTGGATGGTGGAAAGGACTTGTTGTCGCTGTGCAATGAAGACAGATGCTAGATCTGGGAATGTTGTTAGATGTGGATGTGCGTAATGCCTGTATACTTTTATGGGCTTCTCCACCAGGGGGGACACTTGAAACAGCAAGGCTGAGTACATAGCGGCAAAAAGAGAGCCAGGACGGCTGACTCTTTCGCATCCTCCCATTCTGGTAAGGGAACTTCTTAACTAGAAAACGATAAATACACTTCGTTCATAGGCTTGTGTATATTTTATTCAATTCCTTTATTTCTAAAGAGTATACTATGAAAACGGATACTAAAACGCACATAGGCTTCGGTCCGCAAGGGTGTATACTGTCATCATCTCTTCACGGAAACCGTGTGTTACTCACGTACCTGAAGTACTATCACGTGTTGTACCAAATGGAAAATGTCGACTCTAGTTACGTAACTGTGTACAGTCATATAAACAATAAAAAAGATATGAACGAAACGGCCGGGTGGGATGGACTTAAAGTTGTGTTCAAGGGGTACTTAATTTTGTAATACTATCACGCTAAATATGTGGTATTCACGTGGAATATTCCGCACCATTTTAAAAGTCGGAAACGCATTCACCCCCTATTTACCTCGCTTCGCGCTTTGACCATGACCTACCGTAGGCTGCAAATAAGCTATGGAAAACTCCTCCTTCATTTGCAACAGATCATTGCTATAACCGCGGAGGCTCCCATCTTTAGTGACCACGTGGGCCCCTTGCAACATTTACATATATAACTGTGCATTATTCACCAATATACGTGAACTTGACCAAAGCTGGAGCTTGCAGGCTGTCTGCGCTCAGGCAGTCAGTCAACTTGGTATAACTACTGACTGACTCTTGAAAACATAACAGAAAAGACCACCATAAATGAAGAGAAACAACAAACGACACTAACGCTCGCTGCCCACCCGCTGCCTAATTCTTGAAGGAACCATGGCTCCGAATTCTTCAGCTTCTACTGGAGCTACAATTGCAGAGTATGACAGTCTCAACGATGTTTCATCGGCCTCTGACCACTTTACCCTTAACCTTGAAACCGCGCTTTCCCTTCTAAAAATTATCTCTCCACAACAATTCGAGCAAATCATCGAGAAGTTCGGCGAACAAAACCGCAAGATCCAACACGAAAAGCACGGATTTGCTGAAAAGATTGACAAGATACAACCGGGACAGATGAGACAGTGGGTGGAAGAACTAATCAAGTCACACTTTGACGAAGCAGAGTCCGCTCTACGCCAAGAGCAAGAGAAGGACGTTGAGAGAGTACTTCTTAATGTTTTCGAGCATTTACGAACAGCGGAGGGTAATTGCACTATTGAGAAGTCATCAGGAAATTTCGTTCGCAAGTGTGGTGGTATTGTCCTCCTCTGTTGCAGCGCTGCGCTGTTATTGAACCAAGGTTATATGTTCATCAATGAACGTAGCGAAATGGGAGTAAGTTTCCGTTCGAGAGATTCAACAGAATAATTCTATTTAGAAGCTGTTACATGATTTACAGACCGCAAAGCACGGCGATGTACACAATGTCAAGCACACTGACCTCGAAGACCATCCAGAGCAATTTGTCGCAACCAAACCAATATTACCACCAAAGAGCTTCCATCTCCGCGGTGTACAAAACCATGGCAAGTCAAATGGCCTTACAGACAATCGAGAACCACTAGTCACAGCCCAACCTATCTTACCACCAAAGTTGTTCCAACGTGAGTTGTTCCTCCCTGCGAATTCTTTTTACTGTCAAAATCTGTCTACTGATATTGATGGTCCTATTCCCAGACATGCGACTCGATTCCACAGGTAAAGCTATGTATGATGCCGCCACCCAGAAATACATTCGCAAGCTTCTCAAGATATCGAAACGAGCGGGCTTAGGCAAAAAATAGGTGTTGACTGCTAAAGAAAGCGGTGGTTGGTGTTATACATGGGCGGGAACGTGGAGTAATACTGGAACTTTATAGTACGGGAAGGATATGAGGCGAGTCATAAACACGGACATACTTTATTACTTCCTAGTAATGCAATAGCTAGATGGTTCCTTATTTTGCCTTTGTATTCCCATATCCATATTTTGTTTTATGGACTATGATAGTGAACGGAATTGAGAGCTTCCACCCACAGAAAGGAGGGGGTTTGAAGATTCCGGATGGATATGAAAACATCGGATGTGCCAGGTATAATACGTTACCCGTGTGATACTGACTGGCACAATTATTCGTGCCAGATGTAATTGGACACTCTTGAGACAGCTCTAAGTACTTTTATCGGTCAGATTCTGTACCTAGAACTGACTTTTCGAGCCTTCCGCGAGATTTTATTCTATATATTGAGCCCTCCACCTCCTTCACCTGGCTTCTGTTGAGCCCCTAACTACCTGTAAGTGTAGGATTATTCCTACCTCCCTAACCCCATGTCCCTACCTGTAACCACGCAGTCTTCCGTGTCTATCATACTGCCCTGTAAGTCTCTACTTCTTCCCTTATGCCCCCATACCATACTATCTATATACATGGGTAAGTATGAAATTCTTACTATAGAGATATATAGATAGCTGTGGAATGTAGAAATGAAACATATAGAAGCCACGGGTTAGTTTCTTCTAAGCCTTAGCTAGGGGATAAAAGATTAGTATTAAGAGCCTGACTTCAAAATGAGACTCTCATAGAATTCGTTTCCAAGTAGAGAATGATAACAGAAAAGTTAGGAAGTTTTTGATTTTGCTAGTCGGCTAATTTTGCAAATAAGAACAAAGTTTCCCCACACCTTTTCCTTCCGGCTTTGAAAGAATAAGAGTTATGGTACTGTAAGCTCTTATTTGACCAAAAGATTATATCGAACCTCCCAACAGCAGTAAAACTTCAGATAATACAGTACTTCCTAATCAGACTCCTCTTCCAGTGTAGCTGGTGCAGGTGCGTAACTAATCGTTTCGCCCTTGTTGTACGGGGGTCTATGAGAACTTGATTCAGCACAAGCATAGAGCCAAGCCACGCCAGTAAACAAAGCGACTGAGGCACACAACAGAATCGTCTACCCACTCACCTTACCAAATTCTTTGCCGTCACAATGCCGGCAGCTCCCAGTGCGTAAGCCCCCAGTAAATTGCTCCAACCGACTTCCCCAATACCCCGTTGACCGACAGCCAGAGCAATCAGGTCGTAGACTAAGCATCCTCCAAAGATCCAGTCACTTCCACTTGCCAAAGCACCGAATCCAATACCGGTGAGTATTTTCACTGCGGTGCTTGGACCTTGATGGTTGAAATACGCAACTGAGCCGTTATGGAGGAAGTCGAGGACACCAATGCCAGCAAATGTTTTGGAAACAATATGAGTCAAGACTGACGAGGTTGAATGTGTATTCATTGATGGTTGTTTGATAGCGATGAAATACAGTTGTGTAAATGAATTTATGAGGACAAACACATTTGCTACTTTGAGTGCCGAGTTATTCCAGAATATCATCCAGGCTGTAGCGTCAGATTAGTTTGGATTCTGAGCATCAAATAAATCATAACTAACTTGCGATACACAAATTCCCTACTGTATAGTAAGGGACGAATTTTACCATGGTCTCAACCTCTCTCTTGGTCTCCTCGCTCTTTTTGGGGTCGAGTTTGTAAAGTCTATACAACCATGCCAATTGGAACAACTGTTGCGGGAAGAAAAATCCAGCGATGAAATATGGTTGTGGCGACCAGAATGATAGATTCGCATCGTGAACATCTTTCATATTTGGAGTCGCAAGCATACCATATTGTTGAGCAGCGAAGTCAATGGCGAATGATAGTGGTGCGACCCAACGAGCTGTAGAGTGAGGGATACCCATTGTGAATTTGGTGTGATTTGATCTGATTTTGAATTGATATTCTGGTCTCTTTAAAGTTTTTGAATGCTAATTGGGCCGAAGGAACTTAAGTGAAAAAAGAAGATTTTCCGAGTTATTGCGTTGTTTTGATGAGTTCAATTGTGGCTGAAAAAGTGATGATGTCAATACATTCCCTCGGAAACTGGGTTCCTCCGATCCGTAAAAACTATAAACACACATCTGCATTTCTCCGAATTCTGGCAAGGAGGAGGGTGGTTCGAGTTAGATAATTGATATTTCAAAATTTCTAATTTCTATGTTTGAAGTAAGTTTGCGCTTATTATATCATTAGCTTCATCTACCTCTTGTCATTTGGAGTAGTCATCTACATAGCATCAAGTCCTCGTGGTTGCTCTCTACTTCTCCCTTCCTAGATTCTCCAGCTACAGTAGTGCTGCGCTGCTACTCTTCCCTGACATGGAGTCTTTCCATCACAACGAACCACTTCCCAATCTTCCCTTCTTCGTTGGCCCTGTAGCTGCAGTGATATCAGACGCCTCGGAACCCGTCGGGTTAGAAGGTGGATCTTTGACCAGGAGATGTCGAAGCCGCGACGAATGGCTCGTGGTAGGAGTAGATGGCGCGGAATCATAGCGAGGGGAGCAGGCGATCAAACCGACGCCGATCTGGATGGCTGGGCAGTTTGAGAAGAGGAATGAGGTACGAGTACGTTGATTTTCATAATTTTCTTCCCATCTCAATCGATCCCTATTGCGAATCTACCTTGGACGAAGTTCATGCCACTCGTTATGACAGATGGAATTGGACTACAGGTCACCTGCATATCAATCGAGGACGGTCACGTGATGATCACGTTTCATTGGATGATTCTAAAGGTGCAGGTGGGGTGAATGGAGACTTTCATTCCAAGACGCCAAATTGGAGAAGTTGAAGCAAAAGGGAGACGCTTTCTATTAATACATAAATCGTCACAATACATCACATCCTTGGTCGTAGCCTCGTTGCAGCCTCGTCGCAGCCTCGGCGACGACTTTGGACCTTGGGCTTAACCCTAACCCTAACCCTAAGCCTTCGGCGCCTTCTTTTTCGCCGCCTTCTTCGCCGCCTTCTTCGCCGCCCTCTCCGTCTCCTTTTTCGCAGCCTTCGCCGCACTTGCCTTGGCAGCAGTGGCCTGCTGCCTCAACTCGGTGGCCCTCCCCCCCACTGCCAGACTCCACTTATACGCACTGTCCTTTTGTGATTTGCTGCTCGCCAGATAGGTATTATGGGCTTGTATTTCTCTGATCTCGGCCTCGCCCGCCTTCTGGTCCTTCTTCGTGGCATTGGCCTGCTTACGGGCCACACCACGACTCCCACCGCCGAGAAAGCTGGGCCAAACAATCCGACGGTTGAGAACCTCCGACGCGGCTCTCTCGGCGGCGTGTCGCGGTTCCACGGCAGACTCGGCGACCGGGCTGACTTCATCCGACAGACTTCGGGCTCGATGGACGCTCCCGGGCCCCTCCTGCCATTGCAGGCCGACTTCGGACACTTCACGGCCTTGGAGTGCGATGGCAATGGGTCTGCGTACCAGTTAGAAGAGAAACCAAAGAAGAGAAGAAAACTGACCGAGTAGGAAGAGCAGCAGCTGCGGAGAAAGTCGCGCTGAGGATGAGAATCCGGATGGGGAGGGTGAGAAATTGCATAGTGGGAATTATTGGATGAAAACAGGGAGTCGCTTAATTTGGAAAAGACGGTACGGTACAGCTTGAAAGTAAGATTGGTCAAGTGCTCGCGACAAACAGATGTGTAAAAGAATGACAGAAGGAAAGAAGGATAAAACAAAAGACGGAACGAATGAATGAAGGAAAGGATGAGAGATGGAAAGAACAAAAATGGCAAAAGAAGGAAGATTATAAAGAACAACTCTATCGACATCTCAAGCAGTAATAGCTCTTTGGCATAGACAACTTGGCATAGACAACTTGGCGTAGAGAACGTAATTTACAGAGAACGGCATAGAGAACTTGGCATAGAAAACTTGGCATGGAAAAGTCTATAAATATACAGTTATACGAGAGACGGTTTTAGAATAGCTACCTAAATAAGCTCCGCCCTAGTTTTTACTTGTTACCAGCCAATCAGAGACCTCTAAATACTCGATTTAAACTTTCATCGCGTATGATTTACCTCCAGGTTAGTGCATAAACCTTAATTTGAGAGTCTTAGCCTAAGACTCTTACCGGGTCGCTAATCCAGGGCCGAGGCCGCACAGCCACCATAAACAGCCGCGATGAAAGTCGCATGCGCACTTGAGCCGTAGGAACTGTAGGCAAGAAGGGTGAGGCTCGGTGTGATAATCAAGAGACTGCAATGTAACTTAACGAGGCGTAGAAAGAAGTCAAACATACCCCGAACCCAATTAGCACAAGCGCATTCTGACCGTATTGCCGCTTCCGCCAACCTACTATCACCACCACCATCTTATTTTTCACTCTTTCTCCTATCATTTATCTTCCATAACCCCGCTTGTTGGTTCTGCACCAAATATCACACAATAACCCACAGGCACCTTATTTAATTTACCTAAGTCACCGGTATGCAAGCTCTGCTGCGCGTTTCGAGAAGTCGCCTTCCTAATTCTACATCCGCTATCCGAGTAAACTAGGGTGGCTTACTTCAGTCGGTTGACTTGATGAGTTAGTGAGGTTTATTCCAGGCTCGCTTTATAAAATTATTCTATTCCATTCAACCCCGTCATCCTCTCTGATGGAATTACTCTGTTCCATTTCCCATTTTCTTTGGAATTCCAGTGTAGAATTTGTTATATGACTCGGAAAAAAGTCTCGCCGGCCTTGAGACTAGTAGAAAGCTCTTATTTAAGGAACAACCTGACTTGAAAGCGCCTTTACATAGATAGATATTATTATATTAATAGAGGGTTACTATAATATTATTAATATATATTATAACTTATTGATTCTTCTTATATGGGCACGAGTATCCTAGTATTTCTATTTACTATAAAACACCCCTTTATGTCACCAACGCTCGGCAAATGGAACCATATTCTATGGAATTCCAGGTGGAATATTCTATATAGAATACTTCTAGAGTACCTATAAAATGGAATAGAATACTTCCATCGATTAGTCTCTGGAATTCTAGGAGTTCTATAGAATTCTAGATACTTTTCTAACTAGTTAAAATATAGGATTTAGAGGCAGTTTTTAGTAAATAGAGTCTTTTTAAGTGAATAGAAATAATACTACCTAATAGTTTACTTAGTAATTAACCGCCGAGAAGGACTAGTAAGTAATAGTAGATAGACTCTCTATATTACGATATTCCTTATTAGCCTAGAGAGTATATACCTAATTAGAGGGGGGGGGGTTACGTAACGTACCCCGGGCACCTGCCCTACTACCTAGTAGATTTCTATACCTAGATATTAGAACTAAATAGGAGCTCCCTATTTGTTTGTTGGACCGGAGATACCTTATTCCGGGTTATATAATAAATTCTATCTAGAAATTCTATATATTCTATAGAATATATACCTCTAGAATAGAATAATACTATAAAATTCTCAAATAGAATAGAATTATTCTAGAGGGGGTGTCTAGAATAGAAAGGAATTCCAGATGCCGAGCGTTGTGTGTCACTTAAGTCTAGCTCTCTTATTATTAATAAAAAGCCCTATAAAAAATATATATAATAGACTTCCATGGTACCCTGGAGTAGAATCGACTAATTAATGGAATTATTTTATTCCATTTTGAGATTAAACGGAAAGTTTCTAAATAGAATATCCTATCTGAGATTCCATAGGTGACGGTTCTATGTGCGGAATCTTTGTTGCTTGGCAGCCTGGTGTTGTGCTACGAATAAACCCCAAGAGTTTCTATAACTTTACTCAGGTACTTAAATTCATGCAGAGAGTTGTGGGGGAAGGGTAGCAAATATCGATGCTTAATATGTTGAAAGTGTTACTAGCTACAGGAACTATCAGAACCAGAGCCCAGTAAAATAAAAATTTCTTCTTGAAAAGGCAAGCAGCAAATGTGTGACGCTTTTGAGCAGACTTTGCAGATTTAAAAGACATATTACAATGAAACACACGCACTACTAAGTAGAAATAGTTTATGAATCCCACAAGATTAACAACTACGACGATTGCTCGGTATTCCTACCTATGGCACCGCTTGCGGATTGACTGTACTAAAAACAACTTCCAATACCGGAAAAAGGCGACCGCAAATGTCACGGTTAGGATGCCGGAGAGATAATAGGCTCCCCATAGCTGACTGCGTAAAACTGCGAAGTTGGCAAATGCGAGAACAGACTCTTCCCACCTGGATATGTCGATTTCACCATTTAAAAGTTGACCCACTAGTAATGCGTCAAGCGCTGCTTGATTGGTGCTAGAAGCTATGTGTGGGCGGAAAGTGGCAAGCGAGTCCCCAACGAACAGTAGTTTTCCATCGAAGAAAGAAGGATTTGCGGTTTCACGATCGTTGATTGCCGAAATAAATGGCCTTGTGGTTCTTTGCACCACTTCTGCAAATGGTTCGGGGAGAATTTCACCAGCCAAAGCTTTCTGCTGTTCCCATTTTTCGGGATTTATCTTCCCCATTGGAAGAGTTGTGTGATGTCGGTGGCCATCGACATCTGTCATCACTTCCGCGAAATCATTTGAGCTTTCTGGACACAACGTGTACCATACCCAATTCAATTGTCGAGATCCTGGTGAAGTGCTACCATCTTCACCTGGAATAGTATAACTAAAATTGCCGTTAGCTTTTGGCTGATAACATTGTATCGAGCGACTTACAGAACAATGTAGCCCACTTTCTGTGTAAAGAATGTGGCCTTGCACGCAAATATCGCCTTAGTCTTGTCAGAGATCTCGCTTTCTAGTGCAGTCCCGCGCCATGCCACATATCCCGCATATTTGTTCTTCAGATTTGGTTGCAGGAGTTGACGTAGTGTGGAAGACGCGCCATCAGCTGCAAGAACGAGATCGGCGTGAACAGTCTCGTATGAGAAATTGTCCACATCTTCGACAATCACGCTAACTAGTCCATCGATATAATTGACCTCGGTGACATTTTTGCTATGTTCATATGAAGTGAAGCCTGGGAGAGCAGTTTGCTTAGGCGGCTCTGGGCAGATATCGCTCGCCAATCCATCGAAATTGGCTCTCATCATATAGTACAGGATTTTCCAGCTTGTCATCTGTAGAGATACATTCCAAGTACTCTTGATTTTGTTTGAACTATCAAGAAACTGAACATTAGGGCTCGTCACAGAATAGTTCGTCCGGCTTTTGTCATGTTGTGAGATGAAAGCTTGAACATGCTCCATTGCAGCTATACCAGCTCCATAACTCCTTTGGGAATTTGACGAGTTCCGCTCAAGGATTCGCACACGATGTCCAAGTCGTTGAAGAACAATGCCATGGAAAAGAGCGGTTAAAGAGCCACCAACCTAGAAAGACCACATTAGCACATATCAAAAAGAACAGTAGGATCTATGCCTACAATCACAACATTAAGAGGGTTGTTAACCATGGTGATGAGCCTGAGATGTAGTACAAAGTTTTCAACTTTCAAATGGCAGCCCAAGACTCCGCTGAGAGAAACATAAGCAAACAAATGACAACCCAATGAGAATCTAGCGTAGTTCGACAACCCAAATGATCTGTGTTAGCTTTTGCCCCTAGTCGCCAATGACATACCCCTGTTCGGCACTCTCCATCCGATCCAACGTACCTAAGTTACACATTCCGCGCATATACGGCTACCCGGTATAGCCGACAGGGGAAAGTTAGCGTACTACTACGGGTCTAAATCCCTATAGCCCCTACACCACAGTATAGAAGGGTATATACTATAATAATAAACCTTTCTCTATAAACCTAAATATAAAGAAGCCTTATAAGGGTTATACTTTTCCTAGTATACTCGCTAAATATCCCTTTCCCTGTTAGTTAAATATAACTACCCCCCTTTTCTAGCTAGATATAATTTTTAAAAGATAAGTAAGAGATAAATAAAGTAGTTAAATAAAGTACTATAATTAGTTAGCTAGATAAAGAGTATATAAGTAGGTTAAATAATATTTCCTCTTTTATAACTAGTAGTTATTATTTTATAACTTCTCTCTGAGTTATACTAGTATTCTAGTATATTTATATATTTATATATATAATATATAAGGCTACATATATACCCAGATTCTATATAGTAGATATATAATTAATTATATACTAGATAGTATTACTTTTATACCTTTGTTATTACTTATTATTATACTTTTACTAATGTTTTTATACCCTTATTATCCTACTAAGTTATACTAATATTAATTAGTGTTTATAGATTAATTAACTTAGTTTAGGAACACTTATTAGTTTAGTTGCTACCCGACTTACACGCCTCTACTATTAGGTGGATACCCTCGGACAGGACTTGTAGTAAAGACTACCGTAAGTTCAGGTAGTGTACGATAATCGCCTATATTATCGTCGCCCGTTAATACTCGAGCTCTTCATTAAGTTATTCGAGTCGACAACTGTTTGCACTCGTCTACCACCTTATCCGACGACGAGACAGGCAAATCGACAATATTCCCACTTTCCGAACACATGTAAGGCCTACGGAACCCCCCCCCCCCCCCCCCCCCCCCCCCTGGCTCTCCTTCGAACCGACACCCTTATTCGAAGAGTAATATAATAAGACAGGCAGAGCACCTTCCTCTTCGACAGAGACCACCCCATCCCCTCGTTAAGCCAACACTTCTCGAGCATACACAAAATCACCCTGCGAAAGAGCCTCAAAATCACGCATTCGCACCATACAAAATCACCCTGCAAAAGAGCCTCGGAATCGCGCATTTTCACTACAATATCACCCCGTAAAAGAGCCTCGGACAACGCATTTGCACTACAAAAGAGCCTTTCTGACGGCATACGGAACAACCCTTCGGCGGTATTACTACATATTGCCAAGACTCCTATCAGCTGGCCTGAAGCAACTCAATACCGACAAGACCGACACTTCGAAAGTTTAGCGGGATCAATATTGCAAATCACGCAATTTTTAATTCTAATAGACTTTTAACCTATTACCGTCAAGTGCCACCCCTCCGAACGCCCTGTGATTGCCCCGGAAGTTGTAGTATTGTGAAGTGCTAAGACTAAAAGCGGATGTTAGAAGACGAGGGTATAATATGGAATAGATAAGCTAGAATACAGAGAGAAGCTAGCTAAGGGGCGAGCAGGGCTCTAATAAGGAGCTGTCTATGGTCCTAGAAGCGTCCGGAATAGGACTAGCGCATTCCGTGGAATGTAATAGTGCCAGATAGTAGAGCCAAGAGTGCTCGTGTAGTAACAGCGGATACCTGAAACCTAAAACCGTAGGTATATATATATGGTCTTGAGGGGATAATCTAGGCTTTCTATTAGTTAGTTCTACTAGGAGTTTATTCTAGGTTATATAACTCGCTTTCTTTTTAGAAATTCTATAAAATAGAATGTCTAGGGTAGAACTTTCTAGAAGGGGGTTTGAAATAGAATAGGATTAAAGTCGCCGAACGCTATATAAATATATGAAATTCAAGAATTATAACTTTTAAATTAAAGAAATCGAATGCTTTCCACTTTCCGCATCCTAGTTACAAGTACTTGTTGGCTCCGGAGTATATAAGAGTGAAGTGTTTATAGTTAGGTGTGATTATTAAGCATTTAGTCGACTAATTAGAAGATTTAGCATTTTTGGATTAATTCTTTTTTTTCGACCTTTTCACCCACCCGCTAGAGGGGTTAGTACTACTAAGCCGGTACTACTACTAAGCCGGCGCTCCTAGGTTTAATCCTATAAACTAATATTAAAACAACAATATATTCTTTTCAGATAATTTTAATAGACAAATACTCGTAATAACTAGCTAAACACATGTAACAAACAATATCTATCGATATTATAGGTTATTATTGAGGTAGGTCGATATATAGGTAGTAGGTTAAAATTTTAATAGGGTGCTAGGGGATAGTCTATACTAACTAATCACGATACATTTAGTAGTATCCGTCCTCTATTGTCTACTAAGGGGCCACCTACTACTAATATAAGTGTATTATAATAACCACCTATTAAAAATACTATTCGACCTTAGATCTATTACTTCGTAATTTTCTAATAATATTAGAATTTAATTTAGGCATTTCCGACCGTTAGTTATTAAGTTATTAATTATTTAAACCCAGGAGTGCCGGCTTAGTAGCACTAACCCCTCTAGCGGGTAGTTAAAAAAATCCAAAAAAATAATAATAATCCAAAGCTCCTTAATTCTCTGATTAGTCGAACAATTATTACTTAATTACAAAACAACATATCACTATAAAGACTTAATTATTATATACTCTGAAGCTAACAAGTAGCGAGCTTCTCACTAGTACTATCTCAATGTGAAAGAATAATCTCCCGTCTACTAATATACGGAGGAATCCTAGTTAACCTAATACGCCTGAAACTATTAGAACCGTCTCCTACTAATTATAGTAATAGGCAAATCAGATACCCCCCTAAATCCATACAAGCCGGCAAATAATACAATCGTCCCTCGGGACCTAATATCCTAAGTAATTCCTCGTCGTTTATTAGTATATCGAGGCAAACATTTAGAAATATCATCGGCCTTGATTTTAATTACAATCTATACCGATCCTGGCCGTTTTCCCTGAGTTTCGTAAGCTCGATCTTCTTTATAATACCGCTAACCACGATGCTCGTTCTTTATTTAGAAGACCAAAATCATTGTTGGAAGCCCTATACTTGATATTTACATTTTCGATGCTAATATAAAGCTTTTCTTCGGTACTTTCGGCATATCTAATGCCATTCTCTGCCTCCACAGCTACCTAGGAAAAACTTGGTGCTCTATATCCCTTTACTGCGTTACTAAGCGAATTATAGTATTTGGGACGCGAAGAACGGTAATAGAATTGGCCATTTTCGTATATCGGATTAACACGCTATAAAGTTAGCTCTCTAACCTACGTCTTTAAAACCCGGCTATATATTAGTTATACTTTCTAAGATCGTTCGCTATTATTCGGGCAATTCCAGAAAGTGCGATGAGTTTATCCGCTGCATTCGTTAGTTTCATTCGAGAGTACTTCTCTACAACTCGCTTCTATGGTTTATAGATATCGGGATGCTTTTTTACAAGTCGAGATTTGTGGCGAGCTTTATCGTTCAAGTCTGTTTTCTCCTAGGTTTTATCGCCATACTCAAAATAAGTCGACGTTAGATACTTTAACCGACCACTATAAATCACACCTCCTACTTGAAGTTGGAAATCGGGCAATCCATCTAGCCAAGACTCTGCAGCGTCTATTTCATTACACTCCCAAGCTATTCCCTTCTCGCAGAAGTGTATGACTCTGGGAGCTAAGAGCCGCTCTTGTAATACCTAGCCTCTTCTATTCACCGGTGCCTCATCCACGTTCTTCTCCCAGAAGTTCAAATCTATGACGGTCTATCTATGCACGCTGTTGCATGGCGCTAACCCAGGAATCCCCTTTGTACTAAGCATTGTTTCGTTCTCCCATAATTAGCTAGGCTCTCGGTTTCGGTACATTCCCTACGTACTATCTACAGATGCGGTAGCAGAGAGGTTGTAGTACGAGTTACTATAAATCTCATACATTTCAAGGGAGTCGGAGAGCCAGTCATTTCTAGCTACTTTAGTATTACCTTGGATAATACAAAGCAAGTCCTTAGTAAATATAAGTAAGTCTTTATAATAGGTTTTAATAGTTTTTTAACTCGAAAGCTAGAAGATAAAACACTAGTAATAATAGATAAAAGATTAAAAGTTATAATCTAAATATATTTTACTTTTATACTAAGCCTCTAAGTAAAACAAATTACTTCTCGAAATATCGCCGGTAATAAGCCTAACCTAATTCCTCTTTAAAACTCTTCTAGATTATTACTTGTCGCGATATACCCCACACACTCGTTTAGCGATCCACTATCTGTGGGCCGCTTCTGTGAACGTGTGGAGTGAACCACTGCTTGCTGTAATGAATACTGAGTCAAACCGAACACTGCTATAAAGAGCGAACAACTAAGTAAGGAGAGAAGAGAGTTCCAGAGGAACAAGAGCTTATATACAGGATTCCTCGTAGCACGCACGTGACGTGCTACACGTGATCTGACCCTAGTCTCCTAGATCGGGATTAAGGAATGTGTACTAGGGCCTAATCAGTTTAGCGCCCTCCTACTCCGAGCTACTATAGATCTTACTACCTGTTTAACATATAACATCGAAGAGGTACTAAGTAGAAAGGAGGAGGCCTCTCTTCTTACCTTAGACATTAAGGGAGCCTTCGACGCTGTCCTTCCTAGGCGCCTAATTAAGAGACTTCGTGATCAGGGGTGGCCTAATAACCTAGTCTCTTGGGTCACTTCCTTTCTCTCAAACAGATCTGTCCGTATTAAGCTAGACAGCGAGATTGGAGCTAATACAGGGCTAAAGTGTAGTCTACCGCAGGGGTCCCCGATCTCTCCGATTCTCTTTATACTCTATATATAACCTCTTTTCTCCTCTAACCTTGGCCCTCTCCTAGTCCTTTAACGCTTTAGATACGCAGACGATGTCGCTCTCCTTGCTATAAGCTTAAGTAAAGCGGAGAACGTTAAGACTCCCTCTACACAAGTCTCCTCCCTTCTACAATAGGGGACAGATAAAGGTATTACCTTCGATAGCGACAAATCCGAGCTAATCTACTTCTCTCGTAAGAGAAAACAAAGGGGGCGTAGGATCCGACAGCCCCTACCTATTATAGTTAGTACTAAGGCTATCTATCCTACAAAGGAGCTCCGCTAGCTTAGGATATTTTTCGACCCTAGGCTCTCTTTCTTTGGTTATGTTAAGCGGATGGCGGGGAAAGCTACTCTAGTAGCTTAAGCGCTAAAGAGTACAACAAACATAGTACGCGGCTCTCCTCCGCACCTCCTTAAGCAGGCTACCACCGCGTGTATACTGTCTATCGCCTACTTTAGCTACGAGACCTGGTTCCTAGGACGTACCCGTACTAGAGGCTCGAACTCTCAGCACGTTAATAACCGGATTAATAAGCATATCGAACTCCTTTTACTACTTGTACACAAGTATGCTAGAGTTGTTCTACCTGTTTATAAAACTACGCCCTCCTCGGTTCTACTCCTAGAATCGGGACTACTCTCTCCGGAGATCGCCCTTATAGAGCGAAGTGAGGCTCTAGTCGCTAGAACTCGTCGCCTTGACTAGTACCATCCTCTTCGACGCTGTGCTAACTCGCCCTGTCCTAACGCCAGGCTTTTCTATAGGGATAGAAGAGTTCTCCCTCTATCTGAGACAATAGACCCGATACAGGACCCCCCCTGGACCCGTGACTTTGACCGCGAGGAACGCTTAATCACTATTGGGGGTCCAACTACTGGAGGGGACAAGGACCTCTATAGGGAACGCTTCCTAGAGTTCCTTAGTACTATCCCTCCCTCTAACATAGTCGTATACACAGACAGCTCTAGATTAGACAATGGGAACACTAGTGGTAAGGTTTGCCTCACACGAGGTAACTCTATACTAAACATAAAGTCGTACCCTTTTGGCCCGACCCTAGAGATCTACGACGCCGAGGCTAGGGCTGCCCTCCTCGGTATTGAACTCGCTATTGAATCCCCCGCCTAGGCGACGTCCCGTCGGTGTTAGGTCTGTCTTAATAACCTAGAAGCTTCTCTTTAGCTTACCTTTCGCTCGGTTGGAACCTCGCAGGAGGTCTTTAATAGAGTCTACGACCTCATATAACAGTACCCCGGCAAGATCTCAATCCGCTGGTGCCCGAGTCATATTGGGATACACGGGAACGAGGTTGCCGACAGGGCTGCCGGCGTCGCCGCCCGCTCCGCTCTAGAAATCCCCCCTCTACTCTGTACAGCCTCGCTTAAGAGATATGTTAAGGAGGGGTGCTCTAGCCTAGCTAATAATCTTTGGCGGACTACTCTTCCCCCGCTATATAAGCGCCTAGGGGTCATAAATTGGATTCCAAGGCCCTGTTCCCTTAAACTCCCTCGCGAGGTACTCGGTCGATTTATAGTGGCCAGAACTGGTCACGGGGACTTTACTTATACTATATACGGTTCTAATAATACGACACCCTCCGCGATACAAGTAATTGTACTTACGGTAAGAATAAGACACAATTTCACCTCCTATTCTGCCGAATAGTTAAGCGAGAAACCCCGAGACTTATAGCGAAAGCTAAACGCGACCCCTCCCTTCTCTTTGGTCCCTTCTCGGAGAAGCTCTTTAGAGAGCTCTTCTATAAATCTAAGTTCTACTCAGAGATCTGCCCTATACGGCCGGAATCCGACTAGTCCCTATACTACTTCTTTCTAGTTACCCTGTTCACTTTGGGGTTGGTCCAAAAGCGGGCCCTCCTTCTTCTCTGTCACCTTTAGAATAGTCTCTTATCTACACCCCCCGGTATCTGGGGCACCCCCCCAGCGTGTTTTGCTCTACTGAGGGCTATTCTAGAACCTAGCTACAAGTCGGCTAGTTGTATTCGCCAGACGTTAAATAGAAATAAATAAAAATAAATAAAATAACTTCTGTCTAACTATCTATTTCTAGGTAATATACTATAGATAAACTAAGCGTAATCAAAAGCAAAGAATATACTAACTTCTAAAACTTATATACAAATAAGGAACCTCTATCGGAAACGATACTATTCGGCAAGCTATATAGCTTCTATACGTCACGAAGGAATAGGCGAGCTAACTCTAGAGCATCTATATCTATACTAATTAGTATAATATAACAATCCTTTATAAGGCGGTCGGTAGTAACTATAATACTATTAGATCTATTAATTACTTGTACAAAGGGTCCTACAAAGTTAACTAATAGATCCTACCAGCGCTAAATCGGTATAGGAAGTGGTTTCAAGGTGCCCTAATATCGTAACTAGGATAGTTTATTCCGAGCATAATTTTAACATGCTTTATAGAATTGCTTAATATCAAGACTTAATCTAGGCTACCAATAGTAACGTAACATAAGCTCATATGAGCTATTCTTTCTGGGATGACCGCTTTCGACCAAGTCGTGTACTCGTTAAATAAGCCAAACTCGTAATTCTGTATCTAGGACGTAGAGTCTATTACGAAAGTATAGGCGGTTGTTCTCGATTCGGCATTCGGATAATAAGAATTCCTTCGAGTACGGTATACGGTCTGACCGATTCATTTCTTCTGAAACTCTCTTCTACAGGGGGTCATTCCTATAATCATCGTCTAGTAATCGAGTAACCTTGTGGTTATCTAACTCTTCGCGTTCCTCTTCCTCCAAAGGTACGAGTTGTATTTCTAGATTAATATTTTGAGGCTTTAGAAGTGATTGCTGCTAGTACTGAATACAGGGATCTGATTTGTCTGAGGGAAGGTCTTAAGAGCGCTGAGTAAGGGCGTCTGATTTCGTGTTTAGTTTTGCTTTGACTGGTCTAATAACAAAGTCAAATTCCGAAAGGAACTCGCTCCATCTTACTTAGCGACGCGTCAATTGCTTCGTAGTCATAAAGTACCCCAAATTAGAGTGATCACACACACCTTATAAGCTACTCCTGAAAGTTCGGACCTCCAAGACTCACAAGCTCGTACAATAGCTAAGAGTTCCTTGTCGTAGATCTCGTAATTGTATTCTGCTAGGTTAAACACCTTCGACATAAACGCAACTAGGTAAAGTATTCCATCGCGGTACTAGGAAAGCACTACCGCTGACACATAGTCGGGCTATAGCGATTATAAATGACTTGTGGAAATTTTGGCAGGGACGGGCGCCTTTTATGGCGGCGGCGGCGGCGACGACCTCCCTATCATTAATCTAGGTGAGCGCGCCTACAACCCTTTGTCGTAGAACAGACTCTAATTTCCTCTATTATAGTATAGATAATCCAATTGTCCTACTAGGAGATAACGATTCGAGTGCCTTCGAAGCCAAAGTTATTGGTCTTCGTGCCGAAAGTATAGCACCTAACGCGGGTCTTACTGATAGCCCAGAGACTACCGTCGACTCGACAACTCCGGCCCCTCCTTCTAGTCCCAATAGATAGCACGGTATCGATGACTTACGGCTTGCCAAGCTAGGAGCTTCAGCGTCGGATTTAATACGACCTCACAA
Organism: Hymenoscyphus occultus; assembly: GCA_900536445.1. Classification (NCBI taxonomy): domain Eukaryota; kingdom Fungi; phylum Ascomycota; class Leotiomycetes; order Helotiales; family Helotiaceae; genus Hymenoscyphus; species Hymenoscyphus occultus. The sequence continues at coordinate 74,235 of UNPT01000084.1, forward strand.
TCCCCTTTCTCGCTAATACACGACCTTGTCTACGCACTACGCAAGATCCGAGGTTATGACGTCCTATTCCGACAAACACTGTTTAGTTTGCCCCGTGCTTAACAATTTCCCTATCGATGAGTGTGAGAGGGTGCAGCAGGAGGTGGAGCAGAACGAGCACAAAGCCAGTAATGAGAATGAGGGGCTGCAGCAGGAAGTGAATGATGTAGCAGCAGTGGTGACGGCTGAGAGAGTTGGTAGACGTCCAAGATCGGCTGAGCGACAGCAAACGCTCCCTAACAGCGATATGTCTCTAGAGCCAGGTCAAGACGGGGCGGGAAGCGACAGTCGCATCGACGTTGAGCTTAACAATACCGACTCGGACCATGATAATGAGGCACTACGTCCTATGAAGCGGAAACGGCCGTCCTTATCTAGCGACGGCCCAATACACAAGAAGCGCGAGTACCGTCTTTAGCAGAGGTCTACCCGTCAACATCAACCACTTAGTCATGGCTCGAGAGTTACTGCCGCCCCTAGTGCCAAGGGTCAACTGCCGTCGCCAGCGCCTTCTGCATCAGGAACTTCAAGAGAGACCCTGCCAACGCTAATTAAAATTACGTTCCGTCCGCAATCCTCACGCTGTTTCTCTTTTATAGCAATAGGAGGGTTATAACGGGAGAGGGGTTTCTTTTAGTCAGCTTACCCAACTCATCGAGGGTATTAGCTATGTTGGGAAAATTAATAACTTCACGATTAAGCCGATACAGGAACACTCCTTCCTCTTGAGTGGCTTTAGCCGGCATAAGTCACTCTAGCTCATGTCTAGTAGCACGACTGTATTAACTCCAGCGAAGGCAAACCGTATCTACGATGATGTGACGCAAATTCAGCTCAGGAACAGCAAGGCCCTTCATATAGCAGGAGCGGTTGCACAGGAAATTGACCCTTATGCTAGAGACAATGGCGGTGGTTTGAGCGACAGCGATCCGGACTTTAACAGCGACGATGGATATTCGAGTAAAGATAAGCAAGATCGTCCAAGCACAAGGAAGAATATCCCATAGGACCCCTTGGACAAGCAGCACTTGCTGGCATACATGAAAGAAGACAAGGCTTGGAGCTGGGTCTTCTAGCAATTCCCAAACAGAACCCTACCCGCCGTACGTACGCGCTGGAGTATGATCCGGCATCGAGGTTAATAAAAATCCTCCCGCAGGTGGACAAACAGCAACTCGAGCTCTGTATACCTACGTGTCCCTAGGCATGTGTACTCATCCTCCTATCGGCTTATTGTTTGCTAGCATTTAAGTCTTAGGTGGATGTTTAACAAGTTCCTAGGCAGGACCTCCTCCCGCAATGCGCACGCGCTGGAGCATAATACGGCCTAGAGATAAGACAAATTTATTTCTCTATAGACACGTCACAACGTAGAAGCAAAGTATTAAGGGAAGCAGGGTTAGAGGGAAGCAGCTGTCTAAAATTGCACCAAAAGTCGAAAATTCTTCGAAATGCGTGGATTGACCCGATAGCTCATACGGTACTATCCTTGGAGACCTGGGAGCATGAAGCAAGGATTGGTAGAAGAGATGAGAGGGCTGAATCAGAGATGATTTTTGTGAATTCATTAGAGTTAGTACGAGGGGCAATCTGGTATCGATTCCTCTAGCTGCAGGGAATCTATTTGATGTAAAGTGCCGTAAATTGTCTTAGAAAATTAACACTTTTCAATTATATAAATGATTAGCACTGGTTGTTACAACTTGGAATCTTAGCCTCTACGGCTGCTAGTGGCTGTAGGATGAGCACGTGATTTACAGGGGAACAAATAAGATGCTAAGTTAGATCATCGATAGGTGCAGAAAGGAGGTTGGCGAAAAGGGCTTTTCTACTCTATATAAGGAACGGCGGGTAGGGTATCTTTTACAAGATTAGGTTTGTTAAGCTTATCTACATTTCGTAGTAGAGCCCTTATAATTGCCATTGTCAAGGTAGAGCGCCCAGTAGCGTAGACTCTCCTGAATAAAGAAGAATGAAGAGAGGGAGAAGCGGGAGTTGTTTTGTGCTTTCCGTAGCAAACGGTAGCCTAATATAGATTAACCCAAGCTAAATAAAGTCATAACGAGAAGAAGAAGACCTTAGCTAAGTTTTCCCCTATACTATAGGTAATATAATCATATAGCACGTTTTATCTTTTATTAGCTTTTGTTAGGGGAAAAGGGTATTAAGTCCTAAAGGTTATAGAGAATTGATTAGATTGTAAGAGGTAGGCTAGCTATGTCTTTATATAAGGAGTGAATGCTAAGAAATGAGTAGAATGCGCTATGGTAGCGCTTTGACCAAGTAATACAAAACAAGTGATTATAACAGTGATCATACAGCAGATAAAACAGTAGATCATTATAGAAATAAATAATAAGGAAGGTCAGGTAATGTTTATAAATCCAGCATAACAGCTTTCCTAGGTATAGAAATGAATAGAGACAAAAACAGACCCAAAAGAACTGAAAACAAGAAAATCTTTAAAAACAGATCTATTGTTTGCAGCATATTTCGTCTTCTTTCCTTCGTATACCTAAACAGTCTTGCTGTTTAATTTGATGGTTTTCTAATCTTCCCTTCTTGATGTTCGGGATTTCCTATGGCGGTCTTTGTAGACGAATTCACTCGATCTTCCTATACGACTAATCTTTGACACATCGACCCAGTAGTAAGGGTTATCGTTGTCTTATATCGGCGTGTCTTTAGCGTCGTATAAGTTTTCATTTAGCTCTGAATTAGTTTCGTCATTTTGGGGATTGGCATAACCAGTGCTAGTAGTACCTTTACCAGTTGTTGTAAGTTGAGAGACAGAAGGATTGTATATTTGACCGCCTGTTATTTGCGTAGGTGTTGTTTAGTAGCTTGGCTAGCTAACTCTTATTTACGCAGATCTTTGAAACCTTAGCTGGCCGCCTATTATTTGCGTAGGTGTTCTTTGGTAGCTTGTAGGGCCTCCTGTCATTTGCACGGGTGTTTAGTAGCTTGACTTGCCGACTATCATTTACGAAGATCTTTGGTAGCTAGGTTGGCTTCCTGGCATTTGCGTGGGTGTTTGGTAGCTTGGCTGGCCTCCTACCACTTCCGCCGGCGTTATTGCAATCCGCTTCACCAATTGAAAAAATTCGAAAATCTCTCGAGCTTCTTGGGGCTCCCCAAGGTCTCTATAAGAACCCTCATCCGCGCTTTCAGAGTTACCCCACACGAAATGTAAAGTAGTATTTCGCCCACCGAACTCGGCATGCCAGGCCCGAATCTTTGGTCCATAGGCAACAGCACCAAACACGGTTCGACGTCCTTGTGCTAATCCATCGGGCTCAAAGAAATACTGAATCTAGTCGTGAAGCTGGTGCTCCATTTCTCTGATACCACGCCCCTTCTTATTCCGACGCTTGCATTCCAAAGCTAGAAGGATGATGGGTTTAAACTCCTGGTCATAATATTGGACCACGAGGTCCACAGCCTTGGTAGTATCGTCTACGGGTTGTTGAGAGTTGACAGTAAACCGGTCCTCTCTAGTACAGATCTCATGGTTGAGAATGTTCTCCCAAAGAGGCACTGTTGCTGATTCTCGTAAGCGAGGATCCTTGGCCTTTAAATACGACCCGTATATAGCAGGGGTCTTTATAAGTCCGAAAGGAATGAAAGACATCCTATAGCACTTGTTAACCTATGTAAAATAAGAACGACCATAGAAGTTGCAGGAAATCAACAACGAAGTAGATTAAGTAGGTTATTTTAGCAGCAGACATAATAGACGGGAGACCAAAGGAGACAGGAAAACACACGTTGATTGAAAGAAGTAAATTATTATCGACACTTCCACGAGTAAGAGAGTTCTTAGTAGGTCCTAATAAGAAATTTGAGGACAAATTATACAAATTTATTTAGTTCCCCATTTGAGGAATGGTTACTTATAACAGAAACAATACTAACTAGCTGAGACAACACACCCGCCTTTTGCTAACACTGTATCAAAGCAAGTAACCAAGTGCCTGAATCTGCCTCGTGTAACATTAGCTGATAACCTATCGCTTGTCTTTACTATACAGACGACTTGGTCAGGCATAGATTTCAGTGGAGAATGATCAAGAGCAAATAAGTCAAGACGCTTTTGATTTTAGGCTTTATTATACGATGATCGGAACAGGGGGCGGCCCTCGTCCTCCGTCGAAAGACAAGAAATAAAGGCTAGTTATACAAAGGATTAGAGCGATGTGTCATTCACCTAGCTCGAGGGTTATTCTGCTTTAGGGTTCTACAACCTGTGATTTTTACTGTGCGACCGTGGGTACCATCGTCACCCTGCTAATGAAAAATTCAGTTGCATGGGCACACCTCAGTTATCATAACCCCTATCCAACAGAAGACTTAGCTTATCGCATAAAATCTCGTATACAAGATCTTTGAAATTGTTGGCTAAGAAAGCATTAAGAGGATTAGGAAGGTAGTTATGGTCGTTGTAGATTTTTTGCGTGGGATGTTTTATGTCTCTTTATTTTTTCAAAAAATAATTATTTTCATTTGATCAGGTTATTAGGGACTATTATAATACAACAAAACCCCTATTTTTTAGACCCAAAAAACTCTCCAAGTGATGACCTCTTTTGATATCGATGGTGGGTATTTAGGAGATCCATCTTGAAGCACTCTGTCCAGGCAGGGGAGACAATGATTTCATTATCTGTGCTAGGTAGTTTTTATTATTCTGGGGAACCTGCCCTGAAAGCCTATTATAGCACCAGGTATTATGCCTACAGGCGTCCCTAATGGCTCTCTTACGCCCATGATGGATTATTATGCGACAACACTTTTATTCTAGAGGGGCTGTTATAGTAAGGAGTTCTAATCGAAATGCTTTCGTTGTAGCCCAGCACGAGGTAGACTTTCCTATTGAGGCTTTATTAGGGCATTTATTGGTACGGATCGATCTTGATGTCACTGGCATGGAAATTTGAACACCAAATTAAGGAGTGCGAGAAAACAAAATGGTATATATTTTTGTAACTTTAAACCCTAAGATTTAACTAATCCGTGCAATGCATCGCTTATGACGTATGTTTAGCACGTCAAGGAACCCTCCACACCTACATCCCACCGCCCGGCCGCCAACTCCATCAAAAATCCGTCATCTAAGTTAAGAGCCCAAAATTCATGTACCGAGAACCACCGCGGACATCAGGCAAATATACGAATACCTCTTCAGAATCGGTCAACACACACATTCTTCACAAGGGCTCACTATCTATGTTGAAATTCCATATCTACACTATACGAATTGGTCCTAGTTCCTCCTCTCTTTCCTCACTTGTATCGCCGCAAGATTGTGACAGGATTTATTCTCTTTATATTTATATAAGTACGCCTTCTAATACTAATAATAGACCTAGCCACAGTTAAATAGTATCTCTACATTCTATATCTCCACATTCCACATTCTATTATACTTATTTATTTACTTGGCATCCTTTACGGGGAAGATAATAGATTAGAGCTATATTCTGGAGATTCGGAAGAGCGGTATATTATACCTACCGACTCTAATCCAAAATGACCAAACTGAAAACAGTAACTATAAAGAGATTGGTTAGTCGATGGTGCTAGTTTCTTGTATACATATGACTTGTTTAGCGTCTCGGCTTGACCGAAAAGATGATATCGCCCAAGAGTGGTATATACCTAAAAAGGTTAGTTTTAAAAGGGCTAAAGTGGATGTTAAACATACTTGAAGAGCAAGAAGACTGATATTATCCGACCGAACGACAATAGAACTTATTCTTTCCTCCCCTCTGTATATGGGGAAGAACGTTTCTGTGCCATCTGTCCTCCCAGCCAATTGCAGTATATCCGAGTATACGCGAATACTACTAATACCAAACGCGTTACGAAAATACATAGACACTCCATATATATCATCGTTAAACATGACTGACTCAGTTATTACGACCCCGAAATTATCTATTAACCAGGCATTATTACTTATGCTCCGGCATATATAATTCTCTGGCAAGACTATCCCGATATGCTAGGGCTCCATAACAATAGTCTCAGAGAGAGATGGAGCTAGGCCAGGTACGCAGCACTCCCAGCTAATGCGTCAAAATTTCAAAGCCTAGATTGGTTAGTTTATAATAATATAAGACGTTACACTATAAGAACTTGCATCTGCTAAGATAATTAACTTCTTAGAATCACTAGTCCTAACACTGAAGCCTTCAAAGCAGTCGAGTTGGTGGGGAGTTCCCGAGGACCATGTGCCCTCGCCGATACGAAGACTGCGGAGGCCTAATGAGTCAACGAGAAAACCGACTTTGTTGATATTCTCGGCGTGGAAATTGATATAAGAGACGCTAGAACGAGCTTTAATCTGATCACAGCTAGGAGGTATATCTTCGATACCGGAAATATAATTTTTTCCTTGTATCGATATTAAGTATACCCAGAGTCCTAACGTAGTAGTAGAAATATCTACTTCAAGCTTCCGATGCCTAAGCGCGAAAGGCGTTACTAATGACTGGTTCGGCAGGCCTACTAATAACCCTACTTCGAGGTAACGTGATTAAGAAACTATGTTCTCTAACTATGATAACAAAGACTCGAACGTAGGGTAATTTCCATCCTCGAAATTATAATAGGTAGAGACGACTATGTCTTGTATTTTTACTGTTTTAATATACGAAAGAAGGGGTTGATAGGAAGGAAATCTTTCGGCTAATAGGAGAGCATCGTAGCTAGAATTGAAATAGCTTATAAGTGACCTCGAATCTAGGCGAGAAATAATAAGCAATTTTATCTCTCGTAGCAGAGTATCTATTTTCGGACTCTTGGCGATAGCGAAATCAGCTGAGGTCCGAGACAGTAGGGTAGAGATTAATTTGGGAGGATCGAAACAAGCTATATATATAATAAGCAAGGGTCTAAAATCTTTCAAGGGTTTTAATACCCTCCGACACTAGTATCTCTAATACATCGTCTTTCTCATACTCCCGCTCTAACGCTCGACTAAGCAAGAACAGGCTCTCTGGCGATATCTCCTCCTTTAGTATATCTTGCAACGTCTTTAAGCAAAGAGTATGAATAAGATAGGCTGTAACAGATGGGGTTTTAATTCTACCTCGCTCTAGTCGGACTTTTGGGATCTCGCTAGTGCGTCGAAAGATAAAGGTCTTATAGAGAATGCTTGCGCTATATCTAGAGATGAATTTTTCCTTGGTAAGTATAATATCCTTGTTTGCTCGGCCTAGTACTAGACGGTTTTTAGTAAAAGAATTAAACAGAGACTAGAAATCATACTAGCATAGAATAAACTTGTCTACTTAATTACGTTAGGGCTATAGCTACACAGGGAGCACTTGAAATAAGCGAAGGCAGACATGTCAAGAAACCGGTGATGGAATGCCTATTGGCCGTGTTTGGCTTAGGGAGTTTTTTCTTGCCCCAGGATAATTAGCACGTTGGAGAAGGCTTTAACTTGTTTAGAATAGAGGAAGAATAAGTCTGAATCCAAATTAATGGTTGAAGCAGATGATGTTTGTTTGAAGAGCTGTAAACAACATCGCAGAGTCCTGCCCCTGCCTTATAGCCTGAGGTAGTAATCATTATCTTAACCCGCTTAGTCCGTTGGCTTCCGAGCTGCCATTGTCGGGCTACAGAGTATACGTTTGACGTCCATACGCCTGCGATAATGACTTCAGGTGCAAACTAGTAAGACAAGAGCACAAGTGCTGTCGATAAGTAGTCACGTATAGAGACAAGACGACGAGAACCACATACTCCTAGAAATAGTGTACGGCAGTATATACTATACTAAAATACAACACGCTCAATAATAGACAAAGTGGCAATATTAGTACCGAAATCTCAAAGAATGTCTCTCCGGTTTCACTATAGTATACTGATGTAGCCTATTAATCTGTGGATTTGCTCGGGCAGGCCGACGACTTGCGGAGAAGACTTAGAAAAGACTATTGCAGACTAGGTCTTGGTTCAAACGTCGCTTAAGGTAAACATCGGCTTCCTCCAGGAGAAGAGCTATACCTGTGACTTAGGATATAAAAGATCTGCGCTTCTAGCTCTCCTGCTTAAGACTTAAGTCCCCCGCAAAGATCTAAATAGCTTAACTACCCTCCTCTACTCATTCTCCAACCCATACCTCCTATATCTCAAAACACTACCCTCCCCTTCCTCTTCTTATTATCTCGGCGATGAGAAGGAATTAACAACGTACTATTACTCCCTAAACCATGATTGTAACTAATCCTAATCCCAGCTTTCGTTTCGGTAGCTAGAACGGTATCCGAGTGTTAATATCGATGTCGAAGAGCTCCCCTCCCAAACAAAAGTAGATACTCAGTAGTCTGCTCTACCGCCCCTACCCTCCTGTCAGTCGGCATAGTAGCCGTCGCGATCGTCACCGAAGACGAACTTTCGCATATCCAAAAAGAGTATGCTGACAAGATTCCTGAAATGCTTGCCTCGTTTGTAATCATCGTATTGTCCAGAGGAGCATAAAAGTAGCAGATCTATGCGAAAGCCACCAAAGTAATAATCTTCTTTCGTTTTGTTCCCTCCCTTGCGCTACGTTACCTCCTTTGAGCGCGAGGACGGAGGCCCATACTATAGGTTGGACGTGTACATGTGCGTTTCGGGGAGAGGGATTCGTCGGGTTCGATGTCTAATTATTTATTATTAGTATAGGATAGAGAAGAAAGCAAGCAATCTGCCTAAAATAAACTTACGGAAATGCGACTTCTATAAATCCGAGAAGTATATAAACCCGTAAACCATGATCGTTTAAAAGGCCTATGTTCTGATGTTCAACCAAAACCGCTCTTCCTAGCTAACTTCCTTGACCTTGTCTCTATATGGTGTCTCGATCGAGGTGTATTGCGAACTTGAATCTGCCTATATGTCCTGGGCTTTGTAATCTTCGACCCCACGACAACTCTACCGCGCGTTCCAGCAATTCTAGCAATAGGCTTTATAGACCGCGATGTTGCAGGATCCGGCGTGGGCCGTTGCTCAATGTGCTGATGTGATGGTCCATTGCGCTGGATTGTAGGACGGGAGTGATTCTCTTCAGGGTCTTGCTGGAGTGGCTGTTTAGTAGAATATGCCTCCGGCGATATTTGAGTGATTGAACTCGATCGATCTAGGCGTCGGCGGGATCGACGGTGATGGAGATGGAGTATAGACGTCTGCTAGCTGGTCTGCAATAAATGTCTTATACGCCTCGCGCATATGTTCCGGCGTCGCAAGCTCTCTTTAGACTGTGCTCAAATTCGATACCGAAGCCAGGCATGGCAATATCGTCCTGGGCATTGGTTTGTGGCCGAGGAGAAGGAATGCGGGATGGGCGCTCGGCCGGGATTGGAGGCCCTTGATACCAAGCCATCACGCAACAATCCCAAGGGTAGTTGCGCCTGCTCATCGACGCATAAGAAGGCGAAAGCGAGGTGTGATGTTGTGGTGTTGTGGTGTTGATTCGAAGAGTCCTGAGGTAAGGATCGTGAACAGCGTCTTGCTAGGATCGGAATCGCTTGGAGTCCGTTCACGTGACAACGCTACCCCGCCAACTGCTGCGTCCACCTTAATATTCTCTTGATTTTCTGCATTCTTCTTCTCTACTATTGCCCTCCCCTTTTTTGTATACCTCAAGATGAGCACCCCCTCGATCTCTATGGATCCAAACAGCTCTCTCGTCCCCCAACCACATTTAATATTTGCAAAATTGGTCCCCGCAAACATTGAAGCCCAACGGCTCCTTAGCGAACTCGTAGAGGCAGTTCTATCAAACCCCACGAATCCAGAATATATACACTATACTGAATTTCTACATATCGAGCCATACTCCCCAAATTCACCCGATCACCAAACGAGGCAGGAGAGTTAGGAAAGCCAGACAGCCACCGACACAAATGATGAAACTTCTGTCAAGTTAAGTCCAAATTACCAAGGTCACTACATCTTGTCGTTTGAAGTTGATCCTCTTATTCCAGACATTGGATGGGTTATAGGATTCAGCCGCCGGTCCAAGAAACGAAGTGCTGATTTTAGCCCTGTGGACTTGCTTCTCGCACCGCCAGGAACTTCCTCTGCGAAGTTTGAGGTTGCCGGGAAACATGCGAGATTGTTTTTCGACACAGATGCTGTTCTTACATTGAAAGTGTTTAGTCATCGAGGTTATGTGACTGCACTTGGGAATGAAGGGACGTATTCTGGCAATCATTTCATCTTCGGTATCTTCTCCATCTAGCCTATCACGGTCCCGCCACACGATATCCAGTTTATCTAGCAGTGACTGTGGGAGGGGAGTATTAGATGTAGTAGGCTCGGAATCGCTATTGATAATTGACCCAATCCAGCGTGACGTCTCGATTATTCGCAAATTTTTACCCATGTCGGAATGATAACCAAACTCTGTCTTAATCGCATCGAATCGTTCTTGCACATGTTGTGTTTTGGGGAGCCGCTTCGCCTCGGCCTTAGGATCTTGCCACCAGCATGACGGTGGGGTCCTTTGTCCGGTAACAAGCCCACAAGCTTTCCAGAATGCAACCAGCGTCTGCATCTTCGGTTCTGTCATCAAATCTGCGGGCCAAGTCCTGTAGACGGAAACCGGGTCATCTGCCAATATCGAGTCTGGGTTTCTCTCTCTCCACCGATTGATCGCCTTCTCTCTTTTGACCATTGCGCTATCATACTCTTCAATGTATGATTTGTCTCCTCTGTTGTTGGCATGTTCGCGCAAGGTTATGAGCCCTTTGACCAGGTACCAAGGGAAGAGTGTGCCGCCCGGACTGCGCCCCATATCCCTCAATAAGTGTAAGTCGGGTAAAGGCGTTAGTTCTACGCCGGATTCGAATGCCTCCCACCGATCCCTTATTTCTTGACGAATAGCCGACTTCCTTATCTGATGATATTGCGCCCCGTACACTTTTCCATATCGCCCACCATATACAATTGATCCATCACCCAGGATGGCCAACTTGGCCCTATCTCAAGGCCTTCTTCTTGTATCTCAAGGCCTTCTTCTTGCAACGGTGTTGGACTTCTCCATGACATCGGAGGATGGTGGAACTTGCGGAGTTCGAAATTGTCGGAGGGCTTCAATTTGCCTAGTCGCTCAATCAGATCCTTTGGATCGATGAAGACGCGCTTCAACTTCTCAGCTTCGAGATAGGTCACCGTCCCTGGCCAAGCGGTGTCCGAAACAGAGAGGCATTCCGATTTGGCCCCGTAGTATTGCACATAGTATTGCGGTGATCGGAGACCGATCATTTTCAAGTGCATGGCCCAATAACTCTTGAAGAGGGCTTGTCTCTGCTCCGGTGTTAATCGTGAACCGTCGTAGTCGAGTTGTTCGCCCAATGCCTCTCTCTCCTCCTTTGTCATCTCCCCCTCGCTAGGCTCTTTCGCCTCCTCGCGGATTTCACACAGTGCAGTGTTGAAACCATCATAGCCAAGCCAGGTCAAGCATTTGTTCAAAAGGGCCTGTCTCTGCTCCGGTGTCAACACCGAACCGTTGAAGTCGAATTAAATGCCAAACTCCTCTGCCAGCTCCACTAGTGTCTTGTCACTAGACTCTATCACCTCAAGGGTACCTACAAGATCCTTTATAAAAAGGGCTGTATTTTCCGGAGCAGTATATATCAGGCTCCACTAAGGTTGCTACTAGGAATCTATGCCGCCTATAAGAGTAAAGTTATTCACATCCTGCTAAAGGTGTATACCCTCTTTTTTAGCGCCCATCTTTATCACCCTAAGCTAATGAAATGGGCCGCAGGTATTATACCATCATGCCTGTCGGCCAGTCTGCCTTTGAACCTGACAAGGACGGTTGAACAAGGAATCTAGGGCCAATGCTTTGATTTTCACCCATTTCGAGGAATCAATAGGTCATAGAAGCTAAAGTATACATAGATTCCCCCCGCGAAGTAAATCTGTACATCTGCCTCTCTGATCTTTGTAGAGGATGCCTAAGTTATTGACTGTATGTAGAGTCGATGTGTGATCTGGTCCAGGGCCTTCTCTTTGCCTTGCAACGCCCGCTAGTGCATCTCCTCAGCCTCTACCAGCTTGCCTTGATCGGAGCAGAGGAGGCCTAAGTTGTTGACTGTGTAACCCATACTATATTAGTATGTAAACTATGATTTAGGAGTATTAGCACTTACGGCTCTCGTTTAAGGCCTTTGCAGCCCCATCACGGAGTTTATAAGGCCCTGTTACAGCAGAAAGCCGGTGATCTGACCACCTACCTTCATGCGGTAGCGTACTGAATCCGACGTGAGCTGTACTTCATGAGCAATACGGACTCCGTAGGCTTTACGAACAGCCTGACAGAAGATGAAATTGTCGTCCAGCTCCTCCTTCAACGGCAATGCTTGCTCAGTTAGTCTATCCAGGAAGTCGAGGCTATGTAGCTTCTCCGGGGAAGTAATGCTCGGGGATTTAAAGGCTTAGACCTTGAATAGCATACCAAGAAGGAAGAAATGAGGGCTAAGTACCAGAGTTGGGTCAAAGATGATCTCTAGGATTGGGAAGGTATTGCTTAAGGGTCAGTTAGTAGAGCAACGCAAAGGTAGAAGCAGATAATATATACGTATATTTCGGCTGTTACCTCAATAAAGAGTCGAGGTGTGACGATTTTGATTTTCAGTGAATATGGGAATAGTGGCATTTATGGGTGAATTGGATGGAGTTAATCTCCTACTTTGTATATTAGCTCTCGATCCCCTCCTAGAGCTTGCCTCTTTGCGAACAATCTATTCTTTGAACCCTACGATACCTTGACAGTTTCTTTGTCATCAAATATGATCTCGCAAGAGACCTAGTTGCTTTATAGAACCGGAAACTAGTCATCATACCAAATGACTACTCGTAGCTAGGAGGTTAGATCAAACAATTAAATTGAATTCTTAAGGAATTAAACAATTAGTCTACTATACTAGTAATATTTTCCAGTACCTGCTATTATTTGCTAGCGTGTTCTATGCCTCTCTAACATCCTGTAACGAATACTCAAACTGGCTAACTAAACTTGGCTGGGCGTTCGCTGGTTGGTATGCTATGATAAGAAGAAGACTATCGGGTTGTTCACTTGGAAGTGAACTCGTTACTTGTATCAAAGATGTCAAACAAATATGATAAGATTGATAACTAAGTTGAGCACGAAGCTCCTATCTAATAGCAGACGTGCCAGTCTTATATAGAACCTTCATACTCGTGTGCTAGCCTACTAGCCCGGTCTTGCAGTCGCTGCTAGACTGCTAGACTGGTCGCCTCGTCTAGCGACCGTTAGTCACGTAACAATAACCAATAGAAATCCTTGGATCGCTTAGCTACCCTAAGCGATCCCTATTTGCTATAAGAAACCCGGATGTGCCTGTCGAGGGTTGCGCCTCTTATTATGACAAGCATCACGTGAGCACTTGATTCGTGACAAGTAGGTCCGGTGCCAGCAGTGCTAGCACGTGATTGTCCCGAGTGCTATTAACTCGTTATATCGACATGTATAATATATCCCACCGGTTAACAAGCTAAGGAAAGAAGATTTAAAGTATAACAATATATACTAGTGTTTTCTATTTAGTCGACTAGTAAGAAGCTATAATCAGAACCGGCTTAGTATAATATTTGAATAGCAAATAAGCGATATATAGTCTCCTTACCTGATAACGACGCTTAACCTGCTTCAACTATTGGTTAAAGGAGTGTTGCGTGTACCCTGAGGCTAGACAGTGGACTCATCTAATAAGGATTACAAACGTGATCACAAATGTAATCAACACCTGAGACTGTAAATTTTGCAAATAGCTGTGTTCCTTCAGAACTCTTTCTAGCTTCGTGGTCAATCTATACCGTCAAACCGTGCTGTTTTAACTCCTCCTTATACACTCGCTCGTCCAACCACCAACGCTTGCATGCTGTAAACTGGTTCCGCTCATCCTCCAAAAACGACCATCCAACCTTGCTCTTAGACGGTTGGTTTACTAAGGTAAGGTGTAATGCGGCTCGGGGTGGGAGGAGAGGTGCCGGCGCGCACACGTGGGTCTGGGAGGGGAACGCTTTTTGTAGCAAGAAGCTGGGGGAGGGTTATTTCTACGCGAGCGTATAGGAAGGTAATGTAGTTCCCTGCGCTAAAGCCCTAATGATATCCAGCGGTTGATTCTGGAAGAGAGATAGCTATTGTATATGGTTAAGCGGTTGTCTCACTGTCATCCAGACATGAATGCACTTTGCTTATATGCCACATTATCAAGATTATGTACGCGTGGAAGTTATAATGATGGAATAATGGGTAAAATGTGATGGTATTGATGGCTACTCATTTTGATGTGTGTGTCTGATTGTATGTGTCTACCAGGTTTTGACTCCTCAGGGATATCCACATATCCTAGAATAGCTTAGTCAGCACACCTGAGATGCCCTGAATCCTGACACACATCTCCTGACGCTGTACTCTCAGCACAACCATTCTTTAGTGGAGTGGAGTACAGCCAATGGGAAGCGAAGGAAGTTTTCTTTCGCCGTAAGGTGTCGCACAGGCTGTGCACCTCAACAGATGACTACTATAGGTCAATATGTTCTTGTGCGGCATAAGCCTTGAAGGATCGTTACCAATTTTGGGGAGTGTGCTAAGCCACCATTAAATCATCTTAGCCAACCCTGCTACAACTGCTTTTGCACTACCACTTCCCTCACCGAGAACCTTAATTAGGAGATAGGCTGAATTAAGACTGCTCTAGCCCCTAATACCGGCGTTATACCACCTACTATTGGTTCTACAGCCAAGGTAACGACATATGCATATCTCACCGCTGAACCTACTGGTACTAGGCTGCTGTCCTGCCATCAAGTTTTATCGACAGCAAAAGCTTAAATACTATTGCTCACCCCTCAGTCCTTTTATATATAGTATCCAAGTCGTGATATTCTGTGTTTCTACCTGCTGTTATCTGAAAAAAATGCCAAACATCTCGCAATATTATTCACTTGAGGAGTGGCGAAAGAATCCTGCTCTTGTGGGCGTCGACAACCTAGTTCTAGAAAATATTAATAAGATCAATATAAGTAAGACTATCTTAAGAGTTGCAGGAGATGCAAGAGAGAAGGCAAGGAATGACCTACAAATCCTGTTAGCTGCTGAGCTACAGTTTGATATCGGAGATGTTGTTGAGGCGGTGGCAAAAAATGCTTGGAACGGGGAGGCTATGATCTCGACTTTGCTTGGGAAGAGAGGGGCGGACGTGACCATCACAGAAGAGGTGGTAAAGGCAGCGGCGGGGAATGAACGGAATGGGAAAGAGGTGATGATACTGTTGCTTGAGAAGAGAGGGGCAGACGTGACTATTACAGAAGAGGTAGTAAAGGCAATTGTAGGGAGATTTGACAAAGAGGTGATGATGCTGTTGCTTGAGAAGGGAGGGGCAGACGTGGTGATCACAGAAGAGGTGGTCAAGGCAGCGGTGGGGAATGAATGGGATGGGAAAGAGGTGATGTCGCTCTTGCTTGAGAAGAGAGGGGCAGACGTGACTATTACAGAAGAGGTAGTAAAGGCAATTGTAGGGAGATTTGACAAAGAGGTGATGATGCTGTTGCTTGAGAAGAGAGGGGAAGACGTGGTGATCACAGAAGAGGTGGTAAAGGCAATTGTAGGGGGATTTGACAAAGAGGTGATGATGCTGTTGCTTGAGAAGAGAGGGGCAGACGTGGCTATCACAGAAGAGGTGGTAAAGGCAGCGGCGGGGAATAAATGGAATGGGAAAGAGGTGATGTCGCTCTTGCTTGAGAAGGGAGGGGCAGACGTGGTGATCACAGAAGAGGTGGTCAAGGCAGCGGTGGGGAATGATAGGAATGGGAAAGAGGTGATGATGCTGTTGCTTGAGAAGAGAGGGGCAGACGTGGTGATCACAGAAGAGGTGGTAAAGGCAATTGTAGGGGGATTTGACAAAGAGGTAATGATACTGTTACTTGAGAAGACAGGGGCAGACGTGGTGATCACAGAAGAGGTGGTAAAGGCAATTGTAGGGGAATTTGACAAAGAGGTAATGATGCTGTTACTTGAGAAGAGAGGGGCAGACGTGGTGATCACAGAAGAGGTGGTCAAGGCAGCGGTGGGGAATTATAGGAATGGGAAAGAGGTGATGTCGCTCTTTCTTGAGAAGGGATGGGCAGGCGTGACTATTACAGAAGAGGTGGTGAAGTCAATTGTAGGGGGATTTAACAAAGAGGTGATAATACTGTTGCTTGAGAAGAAAGGGGAAGACGTGGTGATCACAGAAGAGGTGGTAAAGGTAGCGGCGGGGAATGAATACAATGGGAAAGAGGTGATGATGCTGTTGCTTGAAAAGAGAGCGGAAGACGTGGTAATCACAGAAGAGGTGGTCAAGGCAGCGGTAGGGAATGAACAGAATGGGAAAGAGGTGTTGTCGCTCTTGCTTGAGAAGAGAGGGGAAGACGTGGTAATCACAGAAGAGGTGGTCAAGGCAGCGGTAGGGAATGAACAGAATGGGAAAGAGGTGTTGTCGCTCTTGCTTAAGAAGGGAGGGGCAGACGTAGTGATTACAGAAGAGGTGGTCAAGGCAGCGGCAGGGAATAAATGGAATGGGAAAGAGGTAATGTCGCTCTTGCTTAAGAAAAGAGGGGCAGACGTAGTGATCACAGAAGAGGTGGTCAAGGCAGCGGCGGGGAATGAATACAATGGGAAAGAGGTGATGTCGCTCTTGCTTGAGAAGAGAGGGGAAGACGTAGTAATCACAGAAGAGGTGGTAAAGGCAGCGGCAGGGAATTATAGGAATGGGAAAGAGGTGTTGTCGCTCTTGCTTGAGAAGGGAGGGGCAGACGTAGTGATTACAGAAGAGGTGGTAAAGGCAGCGGCAGGGAATGAACAGAATCGCAAAGAGGTGACGTCGCTCTTGCTTGAGAAGCGAGGGGCGGATGTGGATATCACGGAAGAGGAGGTCAAAAACCATGTGTTAAGTACGCAAAATAACATCCACTCTCAGTTACCAACGTTTGACTCAATTCGACAAACGATACGAGCTACGCATGATGATCTATCCCTATACGAACTTCATGTCACAATATCATGGAATATCTATGAATTCTGTGATAAAGAACTTTCCAGCACCAGCGAATTATATACCGTTGTCACATTGACTGGTAGCCCAACACAATCCCAGGCGGATTCCTGCCAAGAATTCGTCGAGAAGATATGGGAAACGACAAAACTTCTAGAGTGGCTTGTGAGTGCACTTTCTGGTCGCTACGAAGGTAAGTTAGACCGGTTATAGCGGTCACACATTAATTCTAACTCTAATCAGCGTGTGATGTCTACAAAAATACGCGGATTACAATCAAGCATTTTGGTTACGGTAAAGGTGAAAGTAAATATTCACAGCCTGCGAAGGTCATCGTACATGGCCCACTTAACGAAGTTGCCCTTGTAGTGCAACAGCTAGCATGGTTTACTGCAGTCTTCACGCTGCCAAAGAAGAATCACATGACTATAACAACCGCAATATTTTGCAGAGCCGCAGAAAGAGACTCCTACGAATTTGAAATTAAACCTCAAGAGATCTATCCAAATGCCTTTAAAGACTTCATCCATCCTGAGACGACACCAAATTGCTGGCAACGACTATTCAAAGGTGCCGTTCTGGCCTACGGTTTCCCAATTTCGCAACGCTCTGATGGGAAAGGAGTTGAAATACCCTTCAATCTCATGGTTAGTCTTGCAGCTGTTGAAACAGCGGTACAAGAAGACCAGGCAGCCATCCTCATTGGTCATTCCCTTATCCTATACCCGTCTGACAAACTCAAGGACGGAGTCCAGTGGCATTGCACACAGTTGGAAAACGAGAAAACCTTCTGGGAACATCAGAATTCTGTTAAAGCTCGGGACTTTTCTGAATTAAAGAAACTCTCGTCAGATAGAGCGTTTCTTGGATATTATCAGAAGGCCGAAGTCCTTCTAGGGACTCAAGAATTACTATCCTCTCAGAATGTCGAGGATTCAAATTTGACGGAGGGAACTACAAAGATTGAGGTGGCTCGTGAGGGCACGTTCACCTTTGGGCTCCCAGCTAAAGGATTACTTAATATGAATCTAGGCGGCAGGTGGTCACTTACAAATACCCTGCAGGCAGCTTTAGGGGAGAACGATCGTGGGTATTTCGACCTTATAGAAGATTCACGAGACAGCCAAGTCATTTTATACGATGTCGACCATAAACTTGCCTGGCTAGTTTCTGCACTAAGCTTGGCTTTGCACATTACCCTTACATTCCTATCGCTTCCTTCCACTAAAGAACGACGCTCAAAAGGTCCGCATCCTATAGAAACCCCATGGCCGAGGTTGCCATATGCCACCCCAGCGTCCGATGGGGGCAATTCAGCACGAGACACCCTTCTTTCGTCACCGAACTGCAATATGGTGTTGTGGAAGGAAGACGATAAGGCCAAGAAGTTCTGCAATATTATGGAAAGGATACTTAAAGATCTCTCTACGCTCCGAAAAGCAGTCGCAGCGCGGAAGCGAGATCGTGGTTTCGGCCGAAGGACTGAGCTGAGAGGCTGGGAATTTAACGATCTAGCTACAAATAAATCGAATATCAACCAAAAGGAGCTGTCCGAGACCAAAGAGCCCTTATGGTGGAACCTTCAAGATGAGGATGGGATGTTGGTCATTTTCGGCAAAGGATTTGGCACGATCATTCGGCCTGTAGACGACACTACCACTCTGTTTGATCCCGAAAATATCCCGGATCGGTCTAGACTGCTGGTTGCAAGTAAGCCATGCATTCAGAAGCTCGCCGGCGTCAAGGATGCGCAATATATTCTTGGTCAGTTGGCCTGGAAAATGCCACCAGGCGCGTGTTCGCTCCCTACTAGATGCTTCTATCACGCTACATACCGGCTGGAGAAACAGAAAGCCAAAATAAATAAAAAACCGTGTATACACTGTGATGGTGGAAATTGTAATGGTCACACTTGCTTAATCCAGAAAGAAATGGGGGATTCTGGACCGGCGGCTTTCGTGTTTGGGGGCGCAGGATCAAAATGCAGAAAGACTAGCGAGAGTTAGCAGAGCTACTCATGCTATAGACGTAGGAGCCCTATAGGAAAGAGGCACCCAGCGGATGGATGGGCATGCTATAAGGGGATAAAGAAGAGCCTCTACCGACTACTTGTGAGGGTTAGAACCCTTGATGGCGGCTCGGGCTAGGCCCTCACTAAGCATTGGCCAAATGCTCCACTACGAGGCAGCTTGGCAGTTAAGTAGAATATTCTAGAAGCTCTCTTTCTATCTATCTATAAGGCGCAAGAGCTCACATGTATCTAGTCTATTACGCACTTTTTAATTAAATACTTAGAACCACACCTTTGCGCCATTCGAAGTCTGGCCTCTTACACTACTCTGGTTTTCTTCCCTTGTGCTTTTCCAGCGGATGCTATTAGTCTCGACGGTAGTAGAGAATTACTTAAATTGTACTTTAAACTACATTGTTACCGCTTTTTAAGGAGAAGACAGTTCTTATCATAGAGTGAATTGTCTACTCAAGCCCAGTTGGACGGCGGTCCCTGATACCCCTGACGCTTTTTTTAGTCGTTACGCAGACACGAAACCTAGACTAGTAGAGTTTTAAGTAAAACCTAGGGACGTTACCTAGCTCTCACAAGGTAGATTTTTCTCTAAGCATCTCTAGCTGAAGTCTTCTAACTTATCCAAGCTACCGCGGAAACTATTAGAGTTCCACCAAGGCTACGATTACTCCTTAGAAGTACATCCGGGTATACTAGATAAAATACAGGGCTTCGCTACTTACCTTTCACTTATTTCCTATAGAGCCGGCTATACTATCTTAAGGAGCCAGAAAGATTTCCGGCCGAAGCGGGCTCGCGTCCCTTTAGAGAAGTGAGTTTATTTCGCGCGCAACTTATAATCTACAAGGATAAGCTTTCTCAAGTATACATAAGCTACAAAAATGGCCGGTCCCCTAGAAGATCGAAGAGATACGCCTGCTACAGAAGAACTTATGTTTCCAGAAAAGAATCTGCCGTTTTGTAGGCGACTTCCCTAAGAAGGGTCCTTGAACCCTTCGCCGTAAGTAGTCTAGCGCACTACCCCTGTCATGATCTGAATATATTACTCAGCACTGAATGAGAATCTATATTAGTAATAGTAAGTTAATAATATTTTTTTGCTTATATTCAGGTTCACGTAGGAGGTGGATATGTTATTTGGGTCAAACAGCCGCCCTGGGGTACTTGTGAGGCTATTCGCACCTCATCAAGTGGAGCCCAGGCTGCCAGACGAAGGCTGTGCCCAAATAATGTATGTGGGATTGTATAGTAATATTAGATTGTGGCTTGTATTAATAGAGTTTGTATGATGAGATTGGATTGTAGTTTGTAGTTGTAGAGCTTGTTTTGTAGTAATTGCTTGTTTTGTAGTAATTGCTTGTTTTGTAGTAATTGCTTGTTTTGTAGTAATTGCTTGTTTTGTAGTAATTGCTTGTTTTGTAGTAATTGCTTGTTTTGTAGTAATTGCTTGTTTTGTAGTGATTGTTTAAATTGTAGTATTGCTCTTTGGTTTGAATTACTTTAATTGAATTAGGCTTATTTAAGTTTTAATTACTTATATTACTTGTTTTGTAATTATTGTATGTAATTCCTCCTAAGAACTAACGGGATTAAACCCGTGAGAAACCTCCTACTTAATAAGAATTTGTCCTTGATCGATACGTTAATATATTCTAAATACACATCCGAATTCCACCTTCCTAGCCTTTGTATTTACTCCTTCGTAATTCTATTCTTGTATGCTTGTGTTACGGCTCCTCGACGATAACTGTGACCACTAAACTTCATCCAATTTTTGTATCCTAGTACCTTTAACCTTCTCCTTAATTCGTCTACTATCGCAGGTTTTGTAAATAGTGTATTCGAGCCTCCTCTCGCTCTTTGAAATAGTAGCGTATTATAGTATTGTTTGTCCAATTTGAATAGCTTTTTAAGAGCTTTTACCGCGTATGTTAAATCGTCCTCCGCTGCTACTACTACGTTAACCCCGCTATTCGAATAGTCCGTTTTGCTAGTCTTTAGCCTTATCGATACAAAGGATTCGTCTTCTGTAAAAGTGACGTTAGATCTAGTTACTTTCTCCTTCTCGAATTTAACCTTGTCCTTGAAGTCCTCCGCTATATATGTAAGCTCTCCTAAGCGAAAGAACCCCTTGTATACTAGCTTTGAAAACACCATGAAATTAAGATTGTTCCGAATTGCGTCCTTGCTACTTTTCTCAGCTTCCTTGTCCTATCGTTCTGCTATAATGTCTTTAAGAATCTCGTAGGTAATTGGTTCCGCTTTACGCTTCTCGTCTTCGATATTCATCCTTCTTGCTCCTGCTACAATACGCTTTACCGTCTTATTATTAAATACCTTCAGATCTAGTATCCTATTAACATATACTAAGCGAATATGTAATATTTGTTATTATAAACTATTAGCTTTTAATTTACCTTTAAACTTGCCCGGTCCTCCTACCGCTCTAAGTGCTATATAATTCGCTAGCGGAATTACTTGAGCTAGATATAGCTAGATTCTATTATATTTGTAGAAGAACTCGTACACGTTTTAGCCCGAATTATATACCCTTCGAGTCCCTAGCGCTAATCTATACTATATATGTTTTACTACTAATTTTAAGAGTACTTATAGGATTATACTATACTACACTAAGGGAGGTTCCGCGTAATTGTACTTAGTAACTAGGGGCACAAGTTAGTAATTAAAACTCTATTAAATCTTGAAAGCGCGTCGGCCAATATATTTTCCGCCCCTGGGAGCCAGTGTACCATAATCTCGATATCGTATTTTACTACCCTCAAGAGTATTCGACGAAGTAACGTATTTGCTAGGCTCTTTAAGGATTGTTTATTAAAACCTACGAATATAGTAGCGTTATCTGTATAGATATAGATTCTCTTAGATCTCTATAAAGGAGCCTACCGCTCGAACGCTTCTTTAATTACTTCTATTTCAGCGATGTTTATATCGAATACGTTATCGCTAGGTTCGCGCCTTATTAACTTTACGAACGCTATTCCTAGTTAAACTTCTAAGGCCCGATCTCTCTAATTTGCTAGACTATTAAGATAAAAACCTCCGTATCCTTAAATTAAAGTATCTATAAATAGTTAAACTTCTTCTCTATCTTTCGAAAAGAACGTAGTTCCGTTAAATTCTTAAACTGCTTTAAGCTACTACTTAATATCTTGACATACTTCGCGTAGTATTCGCTTAGCCTAGTACTTCGTCGCTATTAGTAGAAACAAAGTAACGTAGCTCTAAAGGTTTCTATAAAATAACTAGCCTAGCTAAATTGCCGGAGCGCAATAGGTAAGAAAACCCGCTAATTCTCTCGCTTTTTGTAGCGAAAGTGAGTTGCCTACTAGCGCGCTTGTCGTTAATCGAATCGCTTTTGCTACCTTGTCTTACGGGATACTTAGTGTGAACTCTATTATATCTATTATATAACCTAGGATTTTAACTCGAGTTCCCTTTACGTTCTTTTGCTTCTTTTAAGGTATTCCGAGAACTATTGTAAATCTATTATAATTATCCTTAAATTCGAGTATTTGTTCTTATAATAATCCCGGTTAAAGGACTACTATAAAATTATCTAAGTAATAGATTATATCCTCCTACTTTAAATACGATTATAACATCTAATAAATTGCTTCCGTAAATAAATTAAAGATAAAAGGAGAAGTCCTTAGTCTAAATATTAGATAGTTCTCTTAATAGTATTAGTTATTCTATTTAAATCTAAATATCCACCGAACCTTGTACGCTAGTGGGATATTCCTAAATACGTCTACTATATCGCGCTTTATAATCATCGCTCCTCGGCCTTTTTGTAGTACTATTATAATAACTTAGCGTATTAATAAGTACTTTAAGTACGCTACTTCTACTTCGATCCTATTATTGACTAACTCTGTAGCAGGGAAAGACAGATCGTAGATTCTTCGAAGAAAACTATCCTCTTTTGGTACTAGACTAAGTAGTAAGGATATAAACCTTTTAGGTAATAGTAGTTAAACTTTTAAGATTCGACCTAATCCAAGGTCCTTTTAAATGCCTTCTTCTATAGCTCCTTAATTAAGTCTCGCCGATTTGTGATTCGCGGATATTAGTTGTTTCTCGTCTCCTTCGTATCTAACCAGAGTACTAAACTAAAGAATTAATAAAAGGTAAAATCTTAGAGGTCCTAGATATAGAGCTAATAACTCCTTCTATGCTTTAAATCTAAAGGGTAACGGCGAATCAGATAGTAGTTCGGCCTATCTATTATGACATTGAAATGAAGGAGAAGTATTAGGACATATAGGTGTAGGACAGCAAGGGTAACTTTGTATAAATATTTGGAGTAATTCCCCTAATTGTATATTAGATACCCCCTCTCCTGTACTAAACCTTTATTCTATTTTGGGCTTATCCGCTGCCTTATCCTTCTTCTTATTACTTGAGGACCTACCGCTTGTGCCCGAACCGTTGACTTTGTATTCCTTGATTAAGTAATTCCTACTATATCTTATGTACGTATAACGGCGTTTACACTAGGCCGCGGTATAAGAGAAATTGTTAAAGTTCCAACAAAGTACTATAATATCGTTTAGCTCTTTCTTAAACCTATGCTTCTCTACTCTTCCTCCGCGTCCACTCGAACCCATTCCGCTACTAGATTAACTAGGCGTCTTTGTAACCGCGCGATAGTACTATAGAATCTATCTCTTAGGAAGAATCTACTTATTATAGTTATATAAGTTGTTTTAGAACTTGCGTTCTTTGTAGAATTGAATTACTATTAGGAGGATTCCTTTTAACTAATCATATATCTTTGTTAATCTTAACACTTTGTTATAGAATATATTATAAGCTCTGTTCAATAGCGGGTATTTGTCTCTAAAGAAGACGTTGATAATCGATATGTACTACCTGAAACCTTCGCTCTAAATTACGTGGGTGTTTCCGTAATCTTTTAATTTTCCTTTGACCTTTATACTCTTCATCTTTCCATTATCGAATACTATATTGTAATGTCTCTCGTCGTCGTCAAAATCCGCCGTAAAAGTTAATTTGTAGACGTTGATTAGGTCGAACTTTTCTAGAATAATATCTACTATATACTTACGGTTAATCCCTTAGAATTGTAGCAAGAGCTTCTTTTACTCGTCTGATAACTTACCTTTATTATCACCATCTGCTACCTAAGTTCCGCTTGCTCCTTGTGCCTAGACCGGTCTTGCCGTAGCACCTCCTGGGTTGTTTGTTATCGCCGCAATTCAAGCTTACGATTCCTCCCTTAACAACATTAATTTAAGGTTGTACTCTTCTACCCGAAATCGATCCTCTAACGACATATTACCCTGTAATACCTCTTGAATTCCCGGCAATTGCCTGTTCTGATGTTGTTGTTGTGGTGGTAGAAGTGGGCCACCTGAACCCGTACCTGTTTGTTGTGGAGTTGTTATCTTATCGAATTAATTCGAATTGTACTTGAATGAGAGTGATATGCTGAATCTGACGAAAGGACTAGCCTTTTAAATAAGAAAACTGCTCCTGAGAGCGTGTAACAACAATCCTACAATCAGTGGATTTGTTGTTGGTGTTGTGGACAAGTGATCTAAGAGATCAAACGATATATGCAAGCTTGCTTAGTCACCCTCAATACGCAAAACACATCCTATAAAACCTTAACTAAGATACTAAGGTAAGAGCCGGCGAGTTCGCACGAGCCAGCGTAGCTAGCGAGGCGTGCTCGCAACCTAATTACGTAATAATAAATTAATTAATAATTAATATATTAATAATTAAATAGATTAAATAAACTTGTTGGGAATACAGGCCTACTCGAGTAGAATAGAGGTTTCTGGGTTCTGGGTTTTGGTGATGATTCTTGTTCTTTTTAGCATACATGAAGCTGTGAGCTTGAGGCTCCAGCTTTTGCACTAGTACCAAAGTGGTCTAGTGCAGCCACGTGATTAAACCCATCTTTACGTCCCGACAAAACTTATAAAGAGATTATTAGACGTAATAAGAGGGCGAGGGCGAGCCTGCGAGCCCGTCTAGCCTCGTAAAATCTAATATTTAATATCTATTTTTACTAAGTTGTTATTAAGTAGCGAAGTTACAAAGTTAAAAAGTTAAGCGCTATAGTATACGTTTTGTCGCATTAGCCCACTTGGCGCTAATAACCTCAGTAAGAATAGAAGCCTAGATGCTATCGGATCTATATATATTTTAAACATTACTAGTACTAAAGATTATAGATTCTTATTAATACTACGAATAAACTATTACTATATCGCCTCTCTATTACTATACCTTGAACAAATTATAGCAATTATCGCTAAACTACTATATTAATATAGTCTAAGTATATTTCTCTAGTATATAGTATCCCCCCTTCGAAGTCCTCCCCGCTACTCCTTTCCGCTAGAATCTCCGTTCCTACCCGTATAAATTAACAAGCTCTCCTTCCTACTCTAATCCTAACTAATTAGTACTCCTTCTCCTTGCTAGGGCCCTAGATAGGAGTGGGCAGGAGTACTCCTAAGGCTTAGTATTGTAGGGTTTAGTAGGTAGTAGTACAACGTAAGTAGTTAGTAGCAAAACAGGTAGAATATAAGGAATATACGTCCTTTATCTATACATAGGGTAAGGGGTATTTCTCGGGATATTCCAAATATCTTTTACAACCTAGCGTCCGTACTTTAACCTAAAACGAACCTAGCGAACTAGCGTACTTTAAAGAACCTAGCTCGTATACTTTGACGACCTAACGTACCGGTACTTACGAACTTAGCGTACCTACAAATAGCCTCATATTCAACCTCTCCTTCCTACTCCTTTCCCGAATCCCACCTCTCCTTATCTAATCCTTCTAGATAAGTAATCAATTCTCCTCTCCTTCTCCTAGCTGTTAAAACAGATCTCCTACTCCTTTCCTAAGGCCTCGGAGAGGAGAGGAGGGGAGATACTATACACTGATTTTCTCTCACAGAGGCCGGGTTATTATAAAAGACAGAAATAGTATTAGTAGTGAGAATACTCCATTCCTTCATAAAAGTACTCTTGAATCCTTCTATAAAAAATAGAATCACTGAAATTCCACAGAAAAAGTTCATTTACCAAGCGCTATTCGCTAAAGAACTCGCTAAGCGATCCGAAATCAGTGGAGAACCCCCGTCTTTTATACAAGTCAAAAACGCTGGAAGTGCTATCGTACGCAAACCCTGAACGAATCACTCGATTGCTACTAACGATGTTGTAAGTATAAATGACCAAAGTGCTAATTTTGCCACTAACATCAAAATATTCCTAGGACTTGAACTTTTGAACTAATTCGAATGAAATGACCATAGAATGAACAACCAGAGAGTTAATGAAGCGACCGCCTCTCCTAACGCTCAATCAGATATTTCTCGTTGAAGTCCCTAAACCCTTTCATAACATAAATCAACCCCCTTCAACAAGACCCAGAGAATTCCCCACCAACCCCCACCAAGTCCAACTCCCAAAACACCTCACAAACATTCTAAAAACATTCACCCTAAACCCCATCCCTAGGATTTCCTAACAAACATATTCTTATTCTTCCTCTTAGAAAAAGCTCGCGATTCCACCTTTATTATCGCCCTAGTACCCTCCCCCCTCCTCATTCATTCCCCTTCTCGATGAAATGTCACTGAGTACCATAAGTCTTCCATACTGTACCACAACCACTTTCCCCATGGTAGCTTTGTGGAAAACATCAAGAGCCCCTTTAAAAAACAAAAAAGAAAAAAAGAAAAAAAGAAAAAGCAGTAAATTCACAAAATTACACTAAAAGTCTATAAAATAAATACATGGCTATGGCAAACCAAGCCTAACATGAAACCAAGCCGCAGCAGTTAAAGGAGATTCCGTTCCTTTCCTTTATATATTGCGCCCTTCTCACCTACAACCTACCCCTACCCCATCCCCTTCACATATATCCCAAACCCAACCGAATCGAACTCCAAAACCAACAAAAACAACCAGAAAAGAAGAATTAACTGTAAAGAGCCACCATCCAATCCAGACCTCAAATAACAGAACCAACAAAAAACAGCCCAAACATCAAAACCCCATCTACTGTATCCCCTCCACGACCCCCTCATTTCACAACCTCAAACCCTTCTAAAATCCGTCCAAACGTGCTACACATCCTCCAACACCCCATCCCCTTCAATCCCACAGCGGCCCTCCTAACACGCTCCACACACTCGTTCGTCTGACTGCCACCCCGTAGTTTCGCGTACGCCCAACAGATGATGCCCCCCGTAAGCAGACAAACAGCCACTTCATACGAAGCCTCCGCCACATTCCCATACTCAATCGTGCGATGACACAGATCCAGCATAGCAAAGACATGGCCGATGGTACTCCCCGCCATCTCCGAGTTAGCCCAGTGCTTCAGGTTCTCCTCGGCGAAGTTGCCGTCGTGGAGGTTATTCGAGCGACCGGCCACGAGATGCATGTCGCTGAGACTGACGTCGAGAGCGACGTAGGCGAGACGGTGGAGGAGGGTGGTCGCGGTGGAGACGCCGGAATGGCCGTAGCAGTCTTGGAAACTGTCCAGGCCATCGACGAGCCATTGTCGTCGTTCCTGGAGCCCTTTGCCGATGGGGAGGGCCGAGTTGCCAAAGGATCCCATGAGCCCCGTTGGGTTGAGCATACTGGTTGATTGTCGCCATTCGAAGATGTGGGTATGGATTGCGTAGATGAGAACCATTTTTCCAAAGTCGCTGCCCGTGTCTACGATTGGGGGCGCCGGCTTGACCCATTTGTGGAGGAGACAGGCGTTCAGAGCGTGCAGGTAGTAGCTTGAGGCTGATCTGTTTGGCTCATTAATGAGATGTCTCCAGGTTCTTGATGTAGGGGCTTCATAGAGATCTTCGGCACAGGGGAAGACACAGTTTGTGGTTTCAGATTTGCCGACATATGGTTGGCAGTTGAAGAGTGCTGACCATTGACAGTCGAACATCTGAAAGTTGTTAGTGAGGCTCCAACTTTTCGACTATCAAAATTTGCAGTAGAAATGTTTCTCACATATATACACAAGCCTAGTCGTTTTCGTTTCTCGGTTTCGGCCCACGCAAACCAAATAGCATCCCACTCACTTACTCCAGGGGCTTTGTACTTTTCGACTGATATTCGAGACGACGGACGGCAATCAAGAAGCCGTGCTCGTCTCATAGTAGTGACGAGTGTTCCACGGGCACCCTCTGCAAACTCATAGGATTGTTTACTGCCACTCCATGTGCCAGTCATGCACAACAAGAAAGACGTCAAAATGTTGTCAGTAATCCTGAGCTAGATAAAACTGCATTAGCACTTAAAAGAAGGCGATTTACTGAAAACTTACAGATTTTGGATCCATCTCCGACGAGCGTAGGAAAGCAAGCCTGAGGTGGTCATAGAACAATCTTGAAAATCTACCTCGATCCATTCTAGAATGACTAGAGCCTAGAAAACACATGGCCAATAATAAGTGGCGTGAAGTGTTGTAAATATCGAAAGTAGGGAGATGAAGAACAGAAAAACGGGAATGTACGTGCTGCAGATACATATGAAGGAAGAACTCGATCACTTCCGCAGGTGGAAACATGGCATCATTGATTTGAGGTTTGGACAATGGATTTCTAAAGGTTGGGTCGTCAAGAGCACAGATGAGTTCGTTTCGGAGTGGTTCGTTGACAGGTCGGATTGCCCCGACAATATTCGGAGCGAATTGAATCGACCTTGCTTCTTCCAGAACTGTTTGCCATGATGTTGGTATCAGATGGAGTGGCACAACACGAGGCGCGCGAGGTAGTTGGCTATCTGGTTTGTCGGGCCAGTCATTTTTATCCTCATCTACGGCATCATCCGCGTCCAAGGCGCTTACATCGTCTTGCCTATAAGAGACCGCCTGGTACTGATATGGATTTAAAACGAAGTCCCCAAAGTTTGGATCGTCGAGGTAATTCGTTGGCGAGCCCTCCGAATGAAGTGAATTCAGTGTCCATGATATGTCAGCATCGTATGAGCCCATATAAGAATTTGAATTGTCGGCAAACAACATGAAGCCACCCCATAGATTCGGGTTGAAATTTTCCACGGGAGTAAAAGATAACGTATCTTGAGGGGCAAGAGCAGCTTCCATAAGGTCGTTGAGATCTTGATTGGGGGCTCCCGGGCACATCATTGGTAGACTATCACTATGGAGTGTCGGTTGCTGAAAGCGGGCTTGGTAGTTAGAGGTAGGGGGTTGATGATGCGGTTCTCCATATTGGCCTTGAAGGATACTGTTTGGAGAAGGAAGCGGACCCCCTCTCGTCTCTTGCTTTATCGGCGTGCCACCACCCTCATAAGATCCCGCTGATCTTGAAGGCGATGGAAAGTCATTGGAATTCTCGCTAGTGTTGTTAGAGTCTGGGTGTGAGTTATGGATCCGGCGATGCCGGTTCAAGAGATCACTTCGCGTGAAACTTTTTCTGCATACTGGACAATTGAACTTGCCCCCTTCGTCTGTAGTGGAAAGTAAGCATGTATTAATGTAATGTACGGGGATTGTACAGCGTTGCCAGAAACACAATGTAAAGGTCAAAGCGATTCGGGTCCATGAATCTGGTCCAACAACGAGAACATGTGTGTGAGTTTGAATTCAGACTAATTTAAGTGGTTCTTTGCCAGCCAGCATCTTATGAGGGAAGATTGACCGCAAGTTGTCCCAACATCGCTTACAGATCAAAACATATAAAGTATACACATGGTTCGACGGTGACAAGGAGAGAACGTACGATTTGCTTGATGGCGGGTCAGATTCTCAATCCTCGTGTAGGTCTTGGAGCACCTCGTGCAAGCGAAGCGCTGGCCGGGAACCACGGAATTCTTGCCATCTCTTCGCTTCGCACCGGCCGGAGAGCTTCCTGATCCCGCTGGACTTGCACTGGTCGTCTCTAGAGAGACATCGCGGTCACGGTCACGATCACTACTGAGGAGGTCGTTGGTGGTTGCACCGCGCTCGCGCTCGCGCTCCTCGGCCCATTCCTGCCGTCCACCAGGCCGCTGCAGGTTTGTGCCCTCCATGAGGCTGGTCGGGGTGGTCGGGCAGGTCGTCCACGCTGACGGACTCCACAACCAATTGTCTAGTGCAGGAGGTGGTGAGATCGTCCAATGCGTATGCACAAAATCTGGGTGGATGGTACTAAGGAGACCAGGTAGATGTGGACAAGAATTTGGGATGAATGTACAACTCAGACGGTGTGGTTGGGGAAAACCTTATTTGCATACCCAAACGGGCCAATGACACAGCCAGATGCCTGTTTGGATGGAGTGGAGTGTCAAATTTATGGCCTCTATTCCATGCATCCCTAAAAATAATATACCACTTCTACTTTCTGACACTTGACTTGGAACGCCCACGCGATGGCTCAATCTAGGCAGAAGAGCGATTCTACTTCAAAGTACTAAAAGAATCCAAATATCGCTAAGAGAGTCACACGAGTTTGATGTGGAAAAGACACCCTATCGGCCAACTTTATTCTCCAGTATCAGAGAAGTGGACGAGAGACATTGTCGGATATTTTTTTCAATTTCTTTTTAGATATGCATGTATACAATTTCGCTCACCCTATTAACTTTCCATAGCCATAGCCGAATTTCGTATCTTATGCTGCGAATATATACTATATTGTATAATAAGGATTGTCTGGAGTAACTCTTCTAATGTTCAAGAAATAAAATGTCTTCCAGATACTGTATAGAAGGAGCTACACCCAGAGCCCGGGCGCTTGTTCAAACTCAATGGCTTTGATGCATCATGCGGGGAGAAGCACATTCTGTAGATAGACATCTTATTGGCCATGGCCTAGAGTATTTGGTTTTGATTTTGCGTCCCTGTGGACATGTATGAACTTTGAACAATATGAGTACAGGAAGAGACTGCCCCACCCCTCGTCTCCTTTTTGGGTGGATAATTTTACAAATTGACCAGAATCGCCTTGAACGGTCGTATCTCCTGAGCCCGTGGATCGCTCCCAATCCCCAACCTTAAACTCCATGATCAAAATAACGCCTGCAAGATGCGAAAACTCCATGATACATTCTTCAATCCCTCAGCCAAGCTCTCCGCTTCTCCTCTTTTTTCGCTTTTCGCTTCTCCTTGAATTGCTTCAGTTCCGTCTTGGTCAGCTTCTTGCCGCTTCTTTCTGCTTTCAAGCTTTTCCCATCGTGGCTATTCGCTGCAGCATCGACATCGAAAAATGCATTCATCTGTCGTTTGCTCTTATTCTCGTCATTGAAATTGTCAGGGGTGATATCGGCATTCTGGAACCGCCCTGTGAATCGATTGAAGGCTGCCGTTGCCGCATATACGTCCGTTTCGTCTGCCTGTCCTACGGATGCGGATGCCTCAGCAGCAGCATTCGGTTGAGCATACCACGCGGTGGAATCGTAATCGCCATGTATCGCAGGATTGTAACCAGTTATTGCTGCCGGCGGAGGGGGAGAATTCGTAGCTGCTGCGACCGGAGTTGCGACGCCGGGTGGGCCTGGTTGGGGAATAGCAGCATCTGCTTCTGGAACTCGTGGATTCGTCCACTGACTTGCGCCGGTGAAGCGGTTGTAGAAGTAGAAAGCCTGTGCCGATTCTTCCCAAACCGGAGCCCACCCATCGTCTGGTGCTGATGTGGTAGGAGGGGCTTCGGTTGGCAATGGAGGAATTGATTCGTCTGGTAGTGGCGGGGCGTCTGCCGTTCCGTCACTGGCGGATGGCTCACTTGCTCCATTGTGCCCCTCTACCCAATTCGCATCCGAGTTGGTTGTGTTCACCTCGCCTGGCAGGTCCTCGACCTCTTCTCCTTCTTCCAGTGCCTCTGAGACTTCATCTTGCTTTGGTGCAGCAACTTTGGGCTTCTCAATGGCGCTTTCGACTTCTTCACTGGAGTTGTTTGTTGCGCTCGGCGAGGCTGAAGGCTCCTTTCTGTCGCTATCTGCCGTATCCTCCATGATGGGGCTATACCGTGAGGCAACCGAGGTTGATCGGACCAAGTAAAACACGCCCAAGGGGAAATGCAATGATGTTCTTTCTAGTGTGTGTTGAGACGTAGACCACAAGGTTGTACCTTTATGACGCGCAAGGAAAAAGAGAGCATGGATGTGAAGAGCCGCGCCGGCTTGTAGAGATGTTGTGGCCGTGTATTTGAGGCACCAAGATACTACCCCCAATCGGGCAAATATAGTAGCAAATCAATCCACGATCGAGATTTAGCCGAGTCCCGACGCCAAGCCTACAAGTATATCTTCAAGCCCAGAGCTATCCAACATGGACTTTTTGCTAACCAACATGGAAGTGACCGGGCCCCCCAGCCACTTTACGGTGTGTTCCTGGGTATCCTTGATGACTCGTAACAATGCCAGTAGGTAATGTTATCGTAACTACCTACCACCTCGTCGTCGCTGCCTTGCCGTCGCTATCAAAATTCACTATATTTATATATAATCTTTTAGTATTGTGAAAACTCATTTTATTAACTAAAATAATAGCGACAGCAAGAGTATTCGCAGATAGGATATACGACGGTACAGGTGCGACGACGAGGTGTACGACTTAGCAGATAGGAATAGCTTCAAATAGTAGTGTAGTGTAGTATAGTAGTAAAGGTGGTGCTTTGGTACAGTAGGTAGGTGGAGCAAATTTACGAATCGCATCATTTTCAGGATCACGTGTATCGTCAGATTAGTGGTTACGATAACATTACTGGCATTGTTACGAGTGATCAAGGATACCCAGGAACACACCGTAAAGTGGCTGGGGGGCCCGGTCACTTCCATGTTGGTTAGCAAAAAGTCCATGTTGGATAGCAATCCACATCTTCAAAAGGAGAGCCCGAGTTTTAGGTTTTTTTTTTTTTTTTTTTTTTTTTTTTTTTTTGCGAAAGTCAGCTCCCATCAGCCTTGAGCCGTGATATTTCGCACCTCTCGTCTCTTTTAAATTTTCACGGTATCTACTTAAGTAGAAACAGGATCTGTTACTTGAAAACTTTAATGATTGTCTATATTGTCTAAACTCATTCTGCAGTGGGCAGCCGGCAGTCATTCCGTATTGAATTGTCGTCCTAAGAATCCTGAGCTCCAGTCGTTAGAAAGCGGGGTTCTACTCATAGTACTCAGAAACCCACCTTTGATCTAAAAAGTTATCTAGTCTTTTGATGGGAGAGCTCTTTATATGGAGGGTCTTGAAGGACCCTGGGCTTGACCAAATCAGCCTACTTGTACAACTTCACGTCAAAAGGACAGTGGAAGGATCAGACTTGGAACAAGTATATGGTTATAGCTGTAAATAATTCAAATTTGGACGTCCTTCCGAACTAGGTAGCTTAGTGAAAAATGACACACTACTAGCAATAATTTCTAGGACATCTTCTCCAGAAACAAGCTTTCGCTACCTTCCTACCAGTATTATTTTGATCCTATCGCCAATTGCATCTGCACTCTCATCTTCCCCCGCCAGCCGAGGTCAATGCCCATACCAAGATGGCAAGACCCCACGCGACCATCAGCTTCTACCGGTAGATGGATCTCCCAAGTGCAAGTGCCGGGCAGCGAGTAAATTAAGAACCGAATGTCCAAGTCCCCGTCTGACCATTGTGTGACATGTGTGATATAGTGTTGGTATACGACTGATCGCAACTCAACCTTCTAGAATAAGCTAATCCATCAACCTTATGCTTTTATACAGTATCTTCCTTGATACTTTACTCGTCCTTATATCCCGTCGTATTATGCATCGTCGAGATTGTGAGAATCTTTGATTTACTCCAGAGATCGACTAGCATCAGTTCTTATTATGTTTAGTTCTCCATGTATTGTTTCCAGAAAAGGTTGTTTTGTTTCCAGAAAAAAGGTGTGAATAGACCAATCTTTGGAAACCTGACTTCGATGGCATGATAGGTTAATTTATTTACACCACCGTCTTTCGATGGGACGCCTCCGCTAAATAGCGAGTCTTTGTAAAAGACACTCGCTCTTCATCTGAATGTATTTTCGGTCCTTACTGGGCTTTCACTCTGATAAAATCCCGTTTCCAGGAACAACACGAGGAAAACTATACAGTACCTTGTACCGCAAATTTGTCTGTAAGAGGTCTAGGTAAGAAACCTGGTCATTGCTCCGTACACGCTATCAACTATACCACAAGTCTGGCACAAGTAAATCAATTGTTCCATTTTACTTAGGTTAATAAGGAGTAAAAAGGATTAATTGTTCTAAAATATTCACATAATTGATTTAGTTGCATAAGGTCTTTAGTATCATATCTTTATAACTCAGGCGTGTACAGAGTAATGCCCACCTCTCTTACTATCGTCCTTTCTTGACCTACAAACTCGGCTTTTCAGATGTTGCAATGCATGTTTCGTTGAGCAATCAATGGTTGTGATTAGCTGGATTTGTGTAGTTGAATCTGAGGCCATGACGATCATGGCGACGGGGCCACCGCGGTTATTAGCTTTTACTTTGATAGTCTCAGGGGGGTGCGGGTGGACCGTTGGTCCCTGCGCAAAGGAGCAAAGGAGCACTGGGCAGTCTGAGTAACCTACTCGCAACGGACTAGTACTATCACAGCAAGTTTACGAAGGAAAACGGTGATGGTGACGCTGTTGTAATGCCGCCCCTCTGTCCCACACCACCACTACCAGTATCACCACCGCCATTTGCACCCCCGTCTGGAGTATTGGCAGCAGGTTGAGGGAGGGTTTAATAAGTCGCCACTCCCTCCTTTCTTCAGGAACAGTCGAGATCTCCCACGCACCTCTTTGCTACTCTCCCTCTCATCCTCTACTCTGCTCAATCCTGCGATACTGATACTGATACTGGGACTGGGACTGGGACTGGGACTGCAGCCTTACTTTGCTTTCTCTCATCTCCATGTGAATCGCCGAAGCGTATCATTTTGGATGACATTGCTCTACGCAACTTACCTTAGGTACTGAGGTAGGGCAAAATGAAGTTTGGAAAGGAATTAGAGCAGGATATGGTTCAAGGTCAGTGTTACCCTATCAGTGCAGTGTAAGGATATACCGATATACCAGTACACATAGCAGTATTCTACATGCAGTATATGACAGCATTCAGAATACTGCTACTGTATATCTGCTTCCACTGTACTCGATACATTAGATACTCAAACACCCCAACATCTACATCTGCATCAACATCGCCATCCCCATCCGCCCGCACCTTCCTCTGATTGCGCATGATCTAGTGCCTCAGGGTAACCCCAAGGCAATGGGAAGCTGACTTCTCTCTCCTCAACAGAATGGCGGGACATGTACCTCGACTACCGAACAGGCAAGAAACATATCAAAGCCATTTCCAGAGCCACCCTACGAACCAATGCCACCCCCCGAAGTCAAAATGGCCGGCCGGATGCCAATGCCAATGCCCACAATCGACCCCTCCTTCCCCCATCAAATCAACGACGCTCGTATGGCGCTACCTTGCCCGCCTCAGCCTCTCATCGCTCCCCAAATCTATTGAGGAGAAGACGTAGTCATGCGGACCATCTGGACGAGCCACTTCGAGACTCGCCAGCGCCGATGGCCACAGACTCAAGACCGGAGTCGGAACTCGTAGATGCCATCATCTCACCTGCTCCTGCGAAGAGCCGGTGGTCTTCATATGACGATTCCATCGTGGAAAGCTTTGTTCTGACCCCCGACGACAGCGATGACAGAAAACCCAATCCTTTCGAGCTTCCTGCGCCTGCCATTCCTTCTCAGAACCCCTTCTCCCCTGCCCGAGATTCGTCGCACAGTGACGCGGCAAATGCGTATGAGGTTGGTACCACCTCCCCTCCTCGAAAATCTGGCCCTCTTTCCCTGCGAGCGCGATGGGGACACACTCAGTTACGTCGAATGTTTACTTCAACGGGAGTCCCTGCGCAGCCGCCAGAGCTTAAAGGTGCGGATACCAATCTGGTAGCCTTCGACCACGTCAGATTGAGGCAAAATGATTTCTTCGAATGGTTGGACGGAGAACTGGACAAGGTGGAGTCCTTTTACAAGTCCAGAGAGGAAGAGGCTGGTAAACGAGTAGTCATCTTGCGTGAGCAACTACACGAGATGAGGGATCGGAGGCTCGAAGAACTCGCCGTCGTCGCACGGGCAAAGCATGCTCACAGAACCGAGAATCGACCTGTAACGAGGCATAATCGTGTATCATCAATGAGTAGCAGCACGAAGGACCAGAAATACCATCGGAGGTCTTGGCTTGGTCCATTGGGAAGAATGGTTGAAGCGACCAAAGCCAAAGCACTTGGGCCTCGCGCTCACGCCAACTCCAACACAAGGGCGCTGCAGGATATGACGGGTACTCCTGCCACGGAACCTGAAAATCCAGTCGGTATTGCCGACCATAGCCTTGATTACGTTCGAAAGCACACCACAGAGGTTGTGCCATACCGTACCGCCAAAAGGAAGCTAAAGCTTGCCCTGGGGGAGGCTTATCGTGGGATGGAACTTTTGAAATCATATGCTCTCCTAAACAGAATCGCTTTTCGAAAGATCAACAAAAAATACGATAAGGCCATCAATGCTCATCCTCCGCTGAGATACATGACGAATAAGGTCAATAAATCTTGGTTTGTACAAAGTGACGTGCTTGATGGTCATCTACATGTCCTCGAAGACCTATACGCCCGTTACTTCGAGGCTGGCAATCACAAAGTTGCTGTCGGAAAGCTGAGAAGTAGTTATGGAAAGAAGCGTAATCATTCTAAAAGTGCATTCCACAATGGTATCTTGATCGGCACTGGTGCTGTATTTGCCATTCAAGGTACAATTTACGGATACAGTTCCTTATGGCACCCCAATCCTACCATAGCGTTACAAACAAGGTATCTGCTTCAAATATATGGTGGATATTTTCTTGCTCTCTATTTATTTTGCTGGTTCTGCTTGGATTGCCGTCTTTGGACTCGCCACAAGATCAACTATAAATTTGTGTTTGAATTTGATCCTAGGCATACTCTGGAGTGGCAACAATTGTCGGAGTTTGCCTCGCTGTGTATCCTGTTTTTGGGGTTATTCCTTTGGGTCAATTTCACCCGTTATGGCGACTCTGAGATGTATATCTACTTTCCGGTCATTCTCATCTTCGTTACGGCAGTTTTAATATTTTTCCCTGCGCCGGTGATATACCACCGAAGTCGGGAGTGGTTCATTTACTCACATGTAAGTTCCCCAAGATCTTGATACGAAAACTCACTAACCCGTTCTACAAGTGGCGTTTATTTTGGGCTGGATCATACCCTGTGGAGTTCCGCGACTTTCTATTGGGTGACATGTACTGCTCTTTGACATATTTCATGAACGTCAGTTTTTCTCAAGCCTTGTATCACGTGATTACAGTGTTTGTCGCTGACGACCTTATAGAACATTGAGCTTTTCTTTTGCTTGTATGCGCGCCATTGGCAGGGCCCAGAACAATGCAATTCTACACACTCTAGACTGCTGGGGTTCTTCGCGGCATTGCCTCCAATTTGGCGCATATTTCACTGTTTGCGACGTTACTACGATACTCGAAACATTTTTCCACACCTTGTCAATTGTGCCAAATACTGCTTCACTGCTGGATTTCTCGCTATGCTTAGTGTCTATCGAATCGACCAAACCCAACGAAACTTGGCTATCTTCATCGTGGTGGCGACCATCAATTCCATTTTTTCCTGTAAGTTTTGACCCGTCTTACCTTGAGGTTGACGTATTCTAATTATGTAGCTATCTGGGATTTAGTGATGGATTGGTCGGTTCTGAAACCCGATGGCTATATGCCTCGTCTCCGGGACATTCGCGCCTTTAAAACCACCTGGTGGTACTACGTGGCCATGGTTGTCGATCCAATTCTAAGATTCAGTTGGATATTCTACGCGATTTACACTCGAGATGTTCAACACAATACATTCGTATCCTTCATGGTCTCCTTTGCCGAGGTTACTCGTCGTGGCATGTGGACTCTCTTTCGGGTTGAAAACGAACATGCTACCAATGTGGAAAGGAACAAGGCTTCTAGAGACCTTCCTTTGCCTTACTCAATATGGGACCACCCCGAAGATGAACATCGGGATAGTACGTTGCCTGAACCTGGAGCCGAAGCAAATAAAACACCGAGCTTACATGATCATGATGGTGGTCGTCTCGAAGCCCAAGCTCTTGATGGCGGGTCTTTGAAGAGAAGAATATCACCCATCAAATCCATCAAGACTGCTCTCGCGAATGCCCACACGCAAGATTTCGTGCGCAAGAAGGTCCCGGGTAATGGGTATAGCAGCAGTGTGAGGAGTCAGGCACGAGATCGGGATCGCGAGGCGAGTCATCCGGAACGGGTTGCGAATAGCAGTGATGAGGAAGATGAAGAAGCGGATGCCGAGGAAATTGCTACAGCTGAGGAACTTGTTCGTCTTCGAACTGCGAGCTTTGATTTTGTGGATGATGAAGGGGATGCGGAGGAGAATGCTGCTGCCGAAGAACTTGGTGGGCTTGGAACTAGGAGTTGATTTTATGGATGATGGATCATGTGGATGAAGAATAATAACCTCTTCGTCAGCTTGGAAATACGGGACATATCTTTTGCATATATACGTACTTTTTCTTATTCATTTGCATGTATATAACTCTTATTCGTTAATCCCTATTAGTTGATATAAATAGCATGATTTATTTTATTTATCTTACCATATTACTTGATTTATACGTTTAGATTTATATTATATATATATAGATTTATAGCGAGGTAAATGGACTATAAAGTTTATAATTTCTATCAAAATATAGACACGAAAGTTAAGCTCGCTAGATTTATGTCAAAGAACTAGAGGAATTATCCTTTAACTTATATCTACTACCAACATAATATCGTCATACAAACAAGGTATATATGGATTTTCAACATATAATCAGCAATAAGGATTTATAAAGGTACGTGATTACTCATTTTGCTTTTTTCTATTTATATAGTCTAGCTAGCCCATCTTAAACCGAGGCAGATAAAAAATAAAAAAGGAACACCGAAGAACGCCATCCTATTAAACCTATCCATCCATTTGGATCTCGGGGAGGTCCTGTCCCTAGGTACCTATACCTATCCTCCAAAAACGTTTCCAGCCGCTTCGTCTCCTCTCTTTAAGTGAGAAGATTATTAATTCCTATCTTCTTCCCTAGAAAAGATTCTTAGAACCCATCTTCTCCCAAAAAACATCAAGCAGTCCCCCCTACACCCCCGGATACAGCACCGGAAACCCACTAACCTCCCTCCCCGCCCCGGGTTTCGGCACAGCCTTCACCCCCTTATGCCCCACGGGCATCTCCTTCTTAAAAAACGCACAGATCTCCTCGCCGCACTCGACACCGCGCATACTCTCACTAAAAGCATTCTTTCTAAAACCCTTGTGGTTATTGTAACTCAGATCCGCATTCAGATCGTGGATGAGAGAGGTTACCATGTCCATGGCTGTGCGGGCGCCGGGGGTGGCGCCGTACTCGGCGAGGTAGGAGGTCCCGAGGTCTTCGAGGAAGTAGATGCCCCCCGGCTTGATGATGGGGAAGAGGGTTTGCGCGGATGTTATTTGTTGCGTCATGGTGTGGCCGCCGTCGTCGATTATTATGTCGAAGCCCCCGCCGGAGGCGGAGATGAAGTGTTGGAGGAAGGGGAGGGAGGATTGGTCGCCGGTGAAGATTGTGGCGTCTGTTATGTTCTGGGGGGTGTTAGTTTGGGGGGTGAAGGGGATGAAGGGGATGAAGGGGATGAAGGGGAGGGGATTGGGTTGGATTAGATTGGGTTTTGGGGTCAGGGGGGACATGAATGGGGAATTGGATTGAATTGGATTGGAATGGAGTGAATTGGATTTTGGAGTGAGGGTTGGGGGAGGAAATAAATGGGGGAAATGGGGAACTTACTGCGCCCCAGCGTTCTACGCAGGCGGCGTCGTATTCGATGTAATACTGGTGGTGAATTTGTTAGCTTCATTTCCTTTCCTCTCGTCGTCCTCTTTTCTAAATTTGAGCCGTACGAGGAGTGAGTGAGACGTACCAAATCAACATTTGGGAAGAACTCCAGCCAGGTGTGATATGACATTCCAGGTCCGTAGTTCATACTTGTAGATAGTTAGTATTACAGTGTTCCTCTTGGGTAGAGGCAAAAGGGTTGTGGAGGATATAGGTAACGTACTTGCATCCGAGACCAATCTCCAGCATTTTGATTTTTCGATCCCGGATGGGCTCCATGTATTTCTCGTACACTAGATTTTCATTAGTATACCATTTCCATACTCCAAATAGTAAGGGAGAAAGAAAGGTGATAGACGAACTGTAATGGTAATTATGCCCAGTAACCTTATCCGTCCCCCATTTCATAGCTATCTCCGTAAAACTCGGACGACCTTTCTTCTCAGAAGACACTTCCTTCCCTCCCTTCGTCGAAGACTCCTCCTTACCACCTCCCTTCATCGTAGACTCTTCCTTCCCACCCTTCCCAGAAGAAACCGGTCCCTCATGGTCCACACTCTCATAAGTCTTCGAATCGCTGCTCACAGGAGGTAACTTATGAACCGGCGCTTGCGCCTCTCCATTTGTACCTGTCGGCTGAACTTGATTCCGCAGCGCGTCGATATATTCCGGTCGGTTCTGTAGACTCCAGAGGGTTGCGAAGATGAAGATTATGCCTACACACGCGCTGATTGATAGACAGTTGGGGGATTTAGCCATGGTTTTTTGAGGAGGGTTTTATTGCATTGGTGGTTTGGAGGGGAGGGTTTATTAACAAGACAACACTGCTAGCTTTTCAATCTAGGTGGAGGGGAGAGGAGGTGGGGCGGCGTTTGTATGTGTTGAGAGAAATTGGGGGGACGAAACTACGAATCCCCCCTTATAAAATAGCTCTTGGATCTGCTTGAAAATGCCCCGTTTTTGGATCCCTGCTCTTGGCCCCCGCCGTTGGTTGGCATAGGATGGGACCCCGGTCTGTACTTCTTGCTTTACGTGGTGTTTGAGGTAAGAATAGAAATGAGGGCTTGGGTTGAACGGCAGTGATTAGGTTTGTGTAGAAGTGCAAGACTATTTGTGGTTACCCACCCTGATAGTTGCATCCTTACCTACTAGCCTTATTGTAGTGTTATGTACAGGACAATGATCGCGGCTTCATTATTAGAAGTACAGCCGATCTTCACTCTAAGACCAGATGTTAATACCGCTTGATATATATATATACAGTACTACAGACTTATTAGTAGATGCTCGACAAGAAAAACCAAGACAAAACGCGAAGGTAAAAAACAATAAATGATTGAAACAAAAATACCACAGTGAGAAAATGATGGAAAACGAGAGTTTTGGAGAAAGATGGTAAAACGGTCTTACTGTATTTCTATGTCACGCTATAATTTACTTGCGCCGTGTCGGGAGGTTCGCCCCAGCCTTCTACACCTGGTCCGGCATCCCTTTTCAAGGATACGAGGGTCTGTCGTCGCCTATTGTTGCGCTAGTGCGAAACTCTCTGGAGATCTTGTACGAGGTATAGTTCCAACTGTCCAACAACGGGACTCTTTGCGTGTTCGAGGTTGTTTGTCAAATGTTGGTCGCATATTAGATGTTGGTCGCTTGTCAACGGTTGGTTTATGTATGTAAATTGTTGGTTGGATGGCTCAGTTCATGATCCCATTCCTGTGGCGTCTGTGGGCGAAGCTCCAGTTCATCTAAATGTAGCATTTCTGTCACGGCCTCAGGTGATATCATTTCAGGATTTCCCTGTTACGGTTCGTAAGGAAACGTTGGGGAGGTGTTTTGTCACTTTTGTTTGCGATGCGCGTGCGGCGGGGAAGCGCTGCGCTTCGCATGCAGCATGCTGGCTGGCCCAGGTTTGTAGATGGTGGGGTTGTTGGTACTTGTACTACACATGTTGTGTCACACTGGTCTCTTGGAAGTGGATGCGGCTCCCCATGTTCCCCGGTATGGGGTGTGTATTGTGGGGATTGTAGGAAGATTGATCCCATGCGTCTTGGGGATGGATGGAGTTTGTGCGGTACCAAACGATGGAACGTTGGACAAGGCGAGAATTGTTTGAAGGGACTTGGGTTGTTTAGAAACGAACTTGATGCTCTTACTTCGTATGATCTAAGAAGCTCCTCAATTTTTGTGGAGATTTCGGCTGGTAGTTATTGATGCTGTCTCACGTTAGCATTCCTAAATGGTTTACAGGTCACCCAACCGAAAATCTTAAGGAGACGGGACCTGATATCCAATATCCAACACGTGGAAATGATATGGATTTCTATGTGTTCATGTTCAGCCTCAGGTGTTGCGATGTACGAGATATGGGAAGATGTCGAGTGGTGAGTCGTTGATGAGGCTATGGTTTTCAGCTAGCTGGGGCCAAGCGAATCCTCCTCATTCGACAATAAACCGATGCCTCGTGAGCCACCACCTCGGCTATGACAGATGTTCTCGTAATTTGTCTTGCGAACAATTTTATTTGCTTCTTAAAGTTACGGAACAAAACACTTAGCAAAGGCATTTCCGAAAGGTCTAGTTGTTCTTTTGCCGGATTAGACTTCCA
Organism: Hymenoscyphus occultus; assembly: GCA_900536445.1. Lineage (NCBI taxonomy): Eukaryota > Fungi > Ascomycota > Leotiomycetes > Helotiales > Helotiaceae > Hymenoscyphus > Hymenoscyphus occultus. The sequence continues at coordinate 116,937 of UNPT01000084.1, forward strand.
GCACCCCCTTGTTAATCATCTGATATCTTTAGGTATACCAGACAAGTCAGGCATTAACGTGAGCATTTCGGAAGGCTGAACTATGCTGGAAGTAAGAAACGAGAGTTTCACACTCGGTCCTACTGTACTATATTGGCCATAAATACTTGTAATTGGGGTCGAAAGGTATGTAGCCGTGGTAGCTTCCACCAACCCTCGTCGGGTTGGCGTGGGGGCAAGTGAATGACATCTTCGGAGGCTCACGGCGTACAGCTGCAGCCACCCAATATCACGAAACGCCCTGTTGGGTCTGCACGAGGGACACAACAGCCTACAGCCTCCAGCCCACAGCCTACAGGGCCCCTGGATTGCATTCCCTGTACTCGTAGCTGATATGTTCCGGCCCTGAACTGCCATTCCAGGATCTTCCCTTGGGACTACTTGGCTCGCGTGACTCCGGGGATTGTGGCCATTCCCAGGTCCCCACCAACCTGAACTGCCACTAACCACGTTACAACCTAACCCTATGATGATATTCAACTAGACTACGTCCACTCTCGCTGCAGACCCCTTCAACCTTTTCTCCTCTTCTCCCGCACATTTCAACACGCTGGACGGAGAAATACAATCAATCGCCCACGATGGAATTCTATCTATTGAACCTCGCCATCTTCGTGGTGCTTAATGCGCTGCTGGCCTATCGCGAATGGCGACAGAAGGAAGATATAGAAACCGAAAAGGAGAGCGATGCAAGAAAATTGGTGGCTTCGAATGACACCAAAGCTCTATTGAAGGTCTTCAAATGGAAGTTTGTCCCCATTTATCTATTGGTAAATGGAGCAGATTGGTTGCAGGTACGTCGTCCAAGGGAGGCATGGGAACAGTCAAATACTAATCTCAATATCAGGGACCGTACATTTATCCCCTTTACAAAGGTATGCCTTCTACCCTATATTCTCTACAATTCAAAATTGCCTTCACTTGGTAGTATCTATGACACCAATGACGTATTTCAATTCATACTGGACTAATGCGACATCCATAGATGAAAAAGGACTCGCCGAAGAGGTCGTAGCAGCACTCTTCATGACCGGCTTCCTCGCTGGAGGTGTATCAGCTTCCTTCATTGGAAAGCTTGCAGACAAATACGGACGTAGGATGGCATGTCTGGTGTTCTGCGTGTTATATTCGTTATCCTGCCTGACCCTCGTTACCGACGACATCCTTATCCTTTTCCTCGGTCGAGCCCTCGGAGGCATCAGCACAACCCTCATGTACACCGTCTTCGAGAGCTGGATGGTTACTGAATACAATAAATTGTTCCCTGACGAGCCAGGAAGCACATTGAGTGGAATATTCAGCATTATGACGACATTGAATAGTGTCGTTGCAATCACAGCTGGTGTTATTGCGGAATGGGCCGCGGATTTGACTGGGACTCAGAAGGCACCTTTCATGACTGCCGTTGGATGCTTGATTGCTGCATTCTTTATGATTTCTTCGAACTGGGTAGGTTTTGTTACTTGATTTTGTGGAATTGGTGTTAATTCTATTTTTAGAGCGAGAATTATGGTGAAGCCGCCAGTGGTAGATCGGATGTTGAACAAATGGAACCACCAAAAAAGAGCACTTGGAGATTGTTTATGGATGGTACGAAATTTCTTGCCATAATCATGAATTATCTGGAGCTAATCACTTGACAGATAAACGACTACTTGCTCTTGGTGCTACATCCTGTTTCTTCGAAGGCTCCATGTACATTTTTATCTTCTTCAAATTTCCCGCATTGAAGCTCTCCCATAAGCTCGCAGGAGCTGCTGATGGTAAGCATCCATTCTCTACCATTAATAAAACCCAATCTAACATGCAAAAACAGACCTTCCATTCGGTCTAATCTTCGCAATCCTCATGTGCAGCATGATGTTAGGTTCCATGCTCTACAACTACCTCATAACATCTCACTCCTCCATCCCGCCTACCAAAATCCTCGTCGTCATGTTGAGCGTGGCCGCAACATCTTTCTTCATTCCTGTCCTCATCCGTGACGAGCGAATCACATTCTGGTGTTTCTGCGTTTTCGAGCTCTGTTGTGGAATTTACTTCCCACTGATGGCCTACCAGAAAGGGAAGGTGATTGATGATAGTGTTCGTGCGAATGTGTATGGACTGATGAGGGTGCCATTGAACGTCTTCGTCGTGTTGGTTTTGAGTACCACTCGGGAGGGTATGTCTTCTACTCCAAATCCCTTCCATCCCTTTTTTCCATCTGTACTAACCTTTCTCCAGGACCTCAACATCGCGACTTGGTCTTCACAAGTTGTAGCGGGCTGCTCCTTGCATCTGTTGCCATCAACAGCTATTTCCTTTAAACAAAAGGTGGCTTTAGAGGGCCTATTTCTCGGCGTTGGATATCCTGGGAAGGTGATGCATTTGGATGCGAGATTTTTTTGATTTCGCGATATAGACTGGGATAGATTGCTGGGAATCTGGTGTTTGGAGTATGAATGAATGTCTGTTTCCTTTTTTTCAGAAAGGAGGATTTTTTGGCTATCATAGTATCATTTTGAAAATGAGATTGGAGCTTCTACTTTTTTTTGGTTACAGTACCGTATGCTTTGGTCTTCTCTTGGGTTTGTGATTGGGTAGGTATTTCTGGTACTTGCTTACTACACCTCAATATTTACCTCAGGATTATATTCACAACCGCTATTCTTTCCTCTCCTTCTCCCCTCTCCCCTCTCGCCATCCCCTCCATACCTCAACCAGCACCCACATCTAACCACCTACCACCACCAACCAACGAACCAAATAAACCCCCAAACCCTACAAAATATGTCTCCGCATCTTCGAACTCTTCACCCCCAGCCAGGCAAGCGAACACCCTTTTAACCTTTGCACCATCTACTCCGCTGTATCGCGCAAATTAATCACTGATCGCTGTTTTTGATGTGCTGGTTGTTTTTGTGTGGAGGAGGGGAGGGGGAGAAAGGGGGTGTGTGTGTGGGATGGGGAGTGGTGGGTTTTTGTGTGAGGGTTTTTGGTTGTGGGGGCTGGAGAAGAGGGGGAGAGTAGAAGGAATGGGTTATATGAGATGTGAGGGATTTGGGGGCTGGAGAAGAGGGGTGGGGGGAAAGGGAGTGGATGAGGGGGGTTGTGTGCTGGTTTGTTGGTTGGTTGTTGGAGCTCCGGTTTTTATGAGAATAAGACTTCTTCGTATGACCATGAAATGTAAATTGACAAATAGACCAAAGATTTCATCATTGCTCTTCAGGATTTCTTATCTATCTCTGTAGGCTCGAAAATTTTGTGTAAGTGGGTGGCTCGCTTATCCCTTTCTGTTCTCAGATATGGAGAGATCACCTTACGACGTTGTTATCATTGGAGCAGGTACGATATCCCCATCTGCGTTTTATTTTATTCATAGCTAAACACTAAATCCGGATAACAGGACTCTCAGGTATCGTGACGGCGAGGTTTTATCTTGATATCCACCCTGAAAGTAAATTAGCCATTTTAGAGGGAGAAAGCGTGATTGGTGGGGTGTGAAGCTCAGGTAAGTCCCCATGATTCGATTCCCAGCACATATGTATGCGACTAACAACTAAACATAGCACGTCAGTATAAAGGATTCTGGTCCCAGAGTGGTTTAAGAATGACGGGGTTCTCTGATGTCCCTCTGAGACTCCCTGATGGAGCGCGTATGTACCATGATACGTTCGAGGCGAAGTATGTTACGGAGTATCTGGAGGAGTATGTTAATAGTCATGTGTATAACGGCCAGACACTTAGAGAACGGATTACGTTTGGGTTTCAAGTGTGTAGCTTGGAAAAAACTAATAGGGTTTGGGTAATCGAAGGAGCCAGCGAATCCTCAAAAACAATCCAAGCATCCAAACTCGTCATCGCAACCGGCCACACCAACATCCCCAACCTCCCTCCATTCCCCAATCAGTCGCACTTCCAAAGCCGAATCATCCACCAGAAAGACTTCAGTCGCGTCTCTCGCGAGTCTCGCGAGTCTCCCACGTCGTATACCGACGTAGCGGTCCTGGGCGGCGGAAAGTCAGCAGCGGATATGGTCTACGACTCCGCGAAAGCTGGCAAGAACGTGAGCTGGATTATCCGGAGAAGTGGCGCGGGACCAGCTGCCTTTGCAGCTGTGACGAGTCGTGGGAGATATAAGAATGGTGCGGAGATGTCGGCGACTAGGTTTTTTGCCGCATTGAGCCCTTCGTGTTTTGCGCCTAGGTCGTGGGGGATGCGATTTATTCATAAATCTGCGTTTTGTCGGTATGTTGTGAAGAGGATTTGGAGGGGGGATGATCGGGCGTGTGTTGATGTTGCGGATTTTGAGGGGCGGATGGGTGCGTTGCCTGGATTTGGGGGGTTGAGGTCAGAGACGGAGATTTTTTGGGCGACGGGGCCGGTGGGGAATTTGCAGCAGGATGATTTTTGGGAGGTGGTTGCGAGGAATGTTCATGTTTATAGAAGGGATGTGGATAGACTGGAAGCGAGAACGATCGTGCTGGAGGATGGGGTGGAAGTCTCTGCTGATATCCTGTTCTGTGGAACGGGTTGGCGGCATACTTATCCCTTTCTCACCACGGAGCAATTGGTAAACCTAGGTCTTCCCCATTCTCCAGACGAGGAACCAGATTCTGTAGCAAGTATTTGGAAAGACGTGATGCACGACGCAGACAAACAAGTCCTCTCCGACTTCCCCTCTCTCGCTAACCCACCAAAACACCTCATACCTACGCAAAACACGACTCCCGTCCGTCTCTACAACGGCATCGCACCACTAAACGACAACACACTCGTCTTCGCCGGACAAACCATCCTCTCCAACTCCTTCCGCCCTGCGGAAGCGCAAGCCATCTGGATCACCGCCTATTTCGACGGCAATATCACACTCCCTCCAAAAGACGAAGCGATGAAGGAGGTAGCGTATATGAATGCTTTCTCCCAAAGAAGGTATCCAACGAATGGTGCGAGGGGGAATTACTTTCACCTTGATTTGGTGAGGTATACGGATCGGTTGATGGAGGAGGTGGGGGTGGTGTCGCATAGGCGGAGGGGGGTTTGTGGGGATTTGTGGAGCCTTGTTTGGCGGGGGATTATGGGGGGGTGAGGGGGGAGTATGAGGGGTTGTTTTGTGGGTAGGGGTTGGGGGGGGGTTGGTTTGTGTGGGTGGATGGTTTGTAGGAGGTGGTAGAGATATATAATATATTATAATCTATATACGAGTATAATATTATTATAATAAATATACTCGAAAGTTCTACTTAAAAGTATAAGGAAACTTATAGTTTACTTATTAAAACCTTACTATAAAGAATCCTTAAGTAAAAGATACCTTACTTCTTATTACTACTATTATAATTTATAAAAAAAACAACTAAATAATAAGTCTCTACCTATATAAAAAGTAGAGCCGATTCTACCGATTTAACTATAACCATTTTAATAGAAGTATAAACTATAAAATTTAATTATAGCTATTCTACTCGAACTCTCTTTATTAGTAGTTTATAAGAAACCTAGCGGTATATATATTTATAGTATAAAGGATACTATATAATATTTACTCCTAGATCCTTATTCTATGAGGAATATATTTCGTTTAATTCGAAGTATATAAAGTAGCTTATAATAAACTCTATTAAAATAAATAATTTAGTTTTATATATAATTTCTCTATTGGTATTATAATATAGTCCTAGCCGAGACTCTTAGCCTCTAGTCATTGAAATATTACAGGTATACTTTCGTTTTAGAAATTCCGGCACTATTACAGGAAATCGAAATGATATTGTAGCAAGGAGTTATAAGGGGAATATAGAAACTGAATATCTTACGTGGTAAAGTACCCTTAGTTGAACTGAATCGCAATCATTATTATATGAACGAGTACTGAACCAGGATCTATGAAAATCATCAACGGTTATTGAATCATCATAAAGAAATGGAATTATAGAAGCTCATGAAAAAATATAACCCATATTACGCAGAAAAAATCCTTTGGGACAAGTGTTCATGTGATGAGATTTGGTGCTGCGAATTCCGATTCAGGTGCTCCTCCTGTTCCTTATTTCTGTTTGTAATTGCAGGAAACTAGTTTCCTTTGTCAGACATTTCAGAATTCTGTTACAAAAATCCCCTCGGTTTGGATGCTGAGAGTGTCCCCATCGTTCTGTATTTTCCCACATGATCTTTAACCCTTCCGTAATATCTTGAGCTGTAGGCTCCAAGATCCCGTTCTTCACAAAATTGGCTACTTTCAGTGATGCGTTTTTAAAATAAATATCGGTATAAGAATTACAGCCACTGCAAGGCCGGTCTTGTGCTGCGGTTTCGAGTACATGCTGGCGAATCTCATGGTTTAACCGCAACCCAGGCCGTCTTATGATCCTAATTATTCTTTCGACTATATCCGCCTTGGGCTCATCGTCAAAGCCTGCCGCCATTGCCAGAGCGAACCCCCATTCACCATGACTCAAGCTGACTTTTTCAGTTTCTATGCAATATATCAAATGCTGTAAAACCGCAATGGAGAAAAAAGCTTCAGGTTCGTTATTGAAGAATGATATGACAGCCGCCTCCATGGTTCTGCCGCTACGAAGTTTTAGGAATTCAAGAATTCTTTCCAAGAGCCATACATGTTCGTGCTGAAGTGTCGATAAACCACGAAGGGCCTTCCAACTGTCTGAGGATAAATCCGAAAGGTTTGACGTCTCCAGAAGCTTATCGAGCATATTCCGGATGGTATCATCAGAATTAACATCATCATACATTTCCTCTTCGACTTCATTTACAAAATAGTGCAAGGCTGAGCAGCGTTCTTGATCTTTGGCTCTTACAGATTCTAGATCCATAATGTCGATCAATAGAGGTACCATTTCGTGACATTCTCTGAAAGGGCGCTTGATGGCCCCGTGAAGCGCTGTACTTCCGCTTTCCGTCCGCATATTGATGTCAACCCTCTTGTTGAGCAGAAAATTCAAGGCGTTCGTTTTACAATACCTTGCCGCTACATGTATTGGTGCTTCGCCAGAAGTATTGTAAGATGTCAGAGCCGTGGAGTCGAGGGAGTTTTCTAGAAGAAATTCGAACAAATCCCATAGACAGACCGCAAAAAGGGGGTTTATAGGTTCTGCCGTCGACGCTTTAATCTTAGCGTTAAAACAGCGATAGTCGTTAACCCAGCCAAGGGTCAAGCGAGTCGACATTGATTCTAACCAGCACAAAAAGACTGAATTTCCAGACCGTTCGTCTATGATCTTTTGGCACAGCAACTTGATAAGGCCGTCGCGAGACGAATAAGAAACCGATATCCAGTGTTCTACCCCTTATTATAGGTTAGCTTAGCTACTACTAGTAAATATGCCAACAAAAGATTCATACGGAGTATGTACTCGTATAGTAGACGAATAAGAAAAAGGCTAGTTATAGAATAAGAATGAGTATTCCGGTATTAAAATTGTGTGATTACTCATAGCACTTTCAATCACATCCAATTTCGTCAAAAGCGTCTCAAGTCTAGATTCTATCGTCTCTAGAGAACAGTAGAGTAGAAATCCCAAAGAAGTAATGCAGATCTCCGTATATGCTAAATCAGCGGAGAAGTCCAGGATACTAGTATTGCCGCACGACTTTTGATCAAAATACTCACGAACTAATAAGTGAGCTAGCCTTACAAATTTTGCATCATCTAAATAGATGAAGTTACTCAGTAAATCCGTAATACCGTCAACGGAAATATTGTGTGAACTTTCCTCGACGGTAATATGACCACGGTCATTGATTGAAATTGCTGAAATTTCGGCCAGGTTTTCAATGCGCAAGGGAAGACGGGCGTATAAAAGCCACTTGATCAGTCTATCTGCAATCAATCTGCTGTCCTCGTTCTCTGCGGTATTGTCATTGTATACTTCATCATAGACTTTGTTAAGCAGGTCAGAACCTAGACTGATGTCGCGTTCAAGTTTATCGAGCTTCCTCGTGACGTCTCTTGGTAGCTTTAGTCGAGATTTGGGGCCAAAAAAGACTTGTAGTTGAAGCTCGACCCACTTGAACCTATACAATATGTCAGCTTCGATCGATTGGCGTTCTCATCAGTCAGTTGAGTTTCTGTATCATAGAACCGAAAGCAGGCGACTTATTGGCAGGGGTGAATCGTACATTCCAGCTGCTCCTCGTATCAGGGCTCTGATGAGCCTATCTTCCAAATCTGGGTATAGGCCATTCAGCAATGGTTTTCCCAAGCAGTGACTTTGTCTTGCATCAGTTCTGACTTCAGTCTCAATATATGCCTCCATATCTTTGTTCACGAATTGTGCTTTACCATCAAGAACAACCTTTTCGCTACTGTAAGCGTAAGAATCAGCACTATAATAGTGAATAATGATATTGCGCGATGATTGTGTCTTACTATAGTTTGAAGACTTCCGGTAAATCAACTTGCATCCGCCCGGAGACAAGAAAACTGATTGGGTGCTGTTTTTGTTTCACTTGATCCTTGACAGTTGCAAGGTATTGTAACAGGGAAGTGTTATTTTCGCACTCATCCAACGCATCGATGATGATGGTTGTTTTGGGTGATTGCTCAATAAGGTGCAATAGTATCTGAGAACAGTCTTTTATCTCTAGTTCTCGTTTGGTACCGAACCTATCCCTGGTATTTGGGAGGCTCCTTCCGTTGGAGATTAAAAGCTGGGAAACCAAGCTACGCATTACATCTAGAGGCGTGGTCCCTTTGGATTTTGAACAGTAGAAAAATGCAAGCTTCTCTCCAGTCCCCTGGATACTCTGAAGATGCCACTCAATAACGTTGGACCTAAGAGTTGTAAGTGATTACTCAAAAGGCGATATTGGTGGTCTTACATAAGTGAGGTCTTTCCTGTTCCAACTAAACATGGGCACGTATATCAGTGAATTTTCTCGTAAAGCAGAAATACAGACGGTTTGACCAACCAGAACCAGCAAGCTAAAGAGTTGTTGGACTTTCCGGTGTTTGATGAGTAGTCAATTTATTGTAAGAACTCCTAAACCAACGACCCGAACAATGATATCTTTTCTCAAGCTTCCTTTGAGCTGCGTTGTGATCATGGTGGACGTCCACAGGTGAAATCCAATCGGCTATTTTGCCTTCTGTATTTACTAGTTTTTTCAACTGCACCAAAGCCCCTTCAAGCGATACCTGCACTCGTTGTAGTGCTTCCTCCTTCAAAGAGTGAAGATACGTGCCGGTATTCAGTTCACGGATGCTTGAGAGACCTTCAATCTGCTGGCTATCGGGCCCTGATTGAGATCGCTTAGATGCTGCCTCCTCAAAGTGTTGTATCGCAACTTCTCCAAGGTTTGCTGCTGCCCCTAAATACTCAAGAGCCATGGCCTCTTCTTTCGACGGTGGTCCGTTCAATCGTTTGTTTTCCACATCATGATGAAATTCCTGGAAAACCCACATAAATGGATACATAACCTGAATTTCAATGACAGGGTCATTAATAATGCTGACCAGGCCGCTGGAATCAATGGAGTTCTTCTTTCGCTTGATATAAAAATGAAACCCGTCATATCCACGGAAACGCTCTTGCATGTTGCGGGGTAGTTGTGACATTTTGGGGTGTGGAGTAGTACTTTGCAACACGAATTCCGACTCAATTATTTGGTTTACCGATTTGAAATGTTCCCATCGTAGCAGAACAATAAGTCCCGCAACTAGGTCTTTGATATTCTCACAAATCGCAGCTTGACTAGAGCAAGTTTCATTGTCCTTTGCCTGTTTGCGTAGCTTCGCATGAAGAGAGTCAGGGTCCTTAACGCGCGACTCCCAGTGGAACTTAACCCGTTTACTGTCCAAAGATCGCATGAATGATGCCTGGATGACACTTCCGAATTCGACATATTTTTCTCGCTTGTTTTTGAAGGAGCCGACGAACTCGGAAATGTAATCGTGGTCTTGATTTGGGTCAGCTTAGGGATCTTTTGCAGAGCCACGAAGGTCATAATTACGCGGCATGTCAACTTCCATCTTCGAATCGTGGAGTTCTTTCTGATTGCCTGACATACTCTCCCAAGTATTGCTGCCGCAATGATGACACAAAGCAAGAAATCGTATGGTTGTGTGATGGCGAAGTATGAATGAAATGATTTACAAGCTGGTAGATGGTTTCCACATTGACCTTTTGAGTGATTTGTGAGAGCTATTATGTATGGATGATACGATAATTTGTTTGCTTCGTTGAAGTTGTACCAGCCTCATGCAGTGGAAGCGAAAATTTCCGCAACATCGGGAAATTCAAGTCCATGGCAGCCTAATAGAAACTCCGCCAACTAAGCCCCCTTCGAATAATTAAAATTGAAAACTTTTCCGTCAGAAGTAATCCTTTCAAATAAACAGAATAACTCAGGGAAGCAAAACTTCGATTACACGATGAGACCCGGCTTATACTCCGAGTATGTCGACTTGCAACAGCAGCGCAACCCATGTCTGCAAAATCTATGCCAATTTATGAAAGAAGAAAGGAACAACCATCCCTGCCGGGTTCTGTGTGTAGACTTTTCTGATGAGAATCAAACTCGAAAACAGCGCTATTTCGACACTGATGCTCTGGCTGGATTCCTAGAAGCCACCTTCAAAGAAAGCAAGCTACCTCGAAATGACGATTCCCCAGAAGGATCAATGTTGATTGTTGAAGATCTAAACAAACCCATAATCGAGCTTCTTGGATCTTATTTAGACATTGGTAAGAGACTTTATCTTTTCTCGAGATACTTTGAATACACATCTAACCATTCGAAGGACTCATTCTCGTCGACCCACCAACAAAAGCTGAATTTCAGTCTCCCGAAAAGAAGATGTCCCTCAAAACGGAGCTCTTTCAAGGGGGATATGAGGATTTTCTTGCCCCAGGCTCGCTTGCCGAAAACGAGAAAATCGAACTTGGGCGGAAGTCGACGTTGGAGGACATACTCTTTTACTTCAATCAGGGGCTCCCACCATCCTTCAACAAAACCACCCCATCCTTGTTGTCTCTTGGGTACTACCCGTTGAGAATTGTGGCAGGAGAGTGGGTGAGATATCTTGAGGTATTGAACCTAACCTCTAGAAACTACGAGTACACGACGGAAATTCCAGCGGAGGACTTGACATTATTGAAATTGGATACAGATATGAGTCTGCTTCAACTCTGGGGCAGGAGATGTATGCAAACCGTTTCTAAACTCAATTATGTGTCGACCTTTGTCACCCATCGTGTTGCAAAGTCATCAGAAGAGGAGAAGGCGGTCTTTGGCGCAATTGTGCAAGATTATCAATATCTCGAGAAGATGGTCTCCACATACCACAAGCAGCTAGAAGCAAAGATGCAAGTGGTTACTTCACTGATACAGATAGTGGATGCCAGGCGTTCCCTCAAAGAGGCCGCAAACGTCACTCGACTAACGAATCTGGCATTGCTATTCATTCCAATGTCTTTTGTGACGAGTCTATTTGGGATGAATGATGGTCTAAGCTCCCGTCAGTTGATACTTTTTGCTAGTGTCTCTATACCAATGTGTTTGGGAGTTCTTTTGGTTGCTCGCTTCCCAGAGACAAAGTGGAACAAATTTGTGGCTAAGACAAAAAAAGAGAAGAAGGATTCAAAGATTTCTGTATAAATCTTTCTCTTTTCTGAATGGCGATGAGATGCTATACATGCTTAAAAAACAGTTATTCATTTAGAACAATAAAGTTTGAAGTTTTCAAATGCTCTTCATTTAACGCTCGGCAGCTGGACTTCCTTTCTATTCTAGACCACCCCTCTAGAATAATTCCATTTTATTAAAGAAACGCTGGAATTATTCTATTCTATAGGGGTGGAATATCTAGATGAAATTTATTATATAACCTGGGAAAAGGTCTCTCTAGTCCGGTGGACCAATAGAGAGCTTCTATCTAGCTTAACTGTCTATAGACTAGACCTCAGCTAAGGGGGGAGGCTCGAGATATATTATATAAAGCTCCCCTCTCGAGTACGAATATTATAATATAGAGTCTTTCTGGTAGCTTATCAATCCTTCTATTAAGGTAGCTAATTACGAAGTAACCTATTAGGGACTAGTATTTCTATTTACTTAAATCTATATTTCTTATCTCCTAGTAAACAAGCGAGCTTATTTACTAAAAAACTACACCTACTAGATTTCTATAGAACTCCTAGAATTCTAAAGACTAATCGATAGAAGTATTCTATTCCATTAACTAGAACTACTTTCCTAACTATTATTAAAACGAATTCCCCGAGTTCAATAACAGAAAGAGAGAGACAATAGCAGAAAAACCACAAATCTCATATGAAAGAGTCTGATTATACCAACAAATTTTGGAGCAGAACTTCTGCATCCAAGTGTCGTCTAATAAGCACTCCACCAAATTGCCGATATTTCCCCGTCTCACAACCCCTCCATTTCAAATCACCCCGCAATCACCTCACCTCACCTGCAAGCTCACTTACCTCTCAATCAAACCACAACAGTAATACACCTCACAACCACACCACCAAGCCTCTCAACAGACCCAAAACAAAACCTAACTCCTATTCCACAATCCACCCCAAATCCACAAGATGACAACCACCCAACCCCTCCGCATAGGCTACGTACCCGAACACTTCTCCACGCCCCTGCACTACGCACAAAAACACTTCGGATTGACGGCAACACTAATCCCCTTCCCTTCGGGGACAGGACATATGATAACCTCGCTGCGATCCTCGGAAATAGATGTGGCAATTGGACTGACAGAGGGATGGGTAGCGGGACTAGGGAAGGAGGATGTGGAAGGTGATGGGGGGTATAGGATTGTAGGGACTTATGTTGATACGCCTTTATGTAGGTCTTCCCTTCCATATCCATGTGTATCGAAGAAGAGATTTTAAAGAGGACGAGAGGAGAGAAGTTAAGATGAAAGTGAAAGAAAGAACGAAGAGAGGCTAACAACCAAAAACCACAGGCTGGGCAATCTCCACCGGCACAACCCGCCCCATATCCTCCATTTCCGACCTCCAAACCCACAACAAAATAGGCGTCTCACGCATCGGCTCCGGCTCCTACGTAATGGGCTACGTCCTCGCGGACCAAAACAGCTGGCTCACACCCCAAACACCCCATCCATTTACCATCCACCCACTGCAAACATTCGCCAACCTGCGCGCAGCTGTGAACTCAGGAGACGCGGATTTCTTCATGTGGGAACACTTCACGTCTAAGCGGTATTATGATAATGGGGAGATCAAGCGGATAGGGGAGATCTACACGCCGTGGCCTTCGTGGCAGATCGTTGCGTCCACGCGACTGGATGTGGGAGGCGAGGCGTTGGAGGGCTTGTTTGAGAAATTGGATCAGGGGATCAAGTATTTTAATGAGAATCCCGAGGAGAGTGTGAGGTATATTAGTACCGAGTTGGATTATAGTGAGGAGGATGCGAGGGAGTGGTTGAAGACTGTGAAGTTTGCTGGGAAGACGAAGGGGGTTGATAGCAAGGTGGTGGAGAAGACGATTGGGATTTTGAGGAAGGCTGGGGTGGTTGGGGAGGATGGGATGAAGGTTGAGGAGATGATTAGTATCAAGGTTTGAGCTTGGAGGATGGAGTGAAGATGAGTGTATATATGGAGTGGTGAAAACTGTAATATGGGATTTGGAAAAGGACATAGCATTGCAAGGGGAAAATGAAAACGGGCAAGGGAGGGGAGGAGGCTAATTTCAACACTGAGATACCAAAGGAAAAAGCAATCATGAACTGGAATCATTTCAAACAATATCTTTATACACCAAATCTATCATTCAAATCGCTAAACAAACCCTCCCACCCTCCAATCTACACTCTAGAACTCAATCGTCCAGTCCTCACCAATCTGGATGGCAGGGTTCTTGACAACGGCCCAAGCAGCCGATTTTCCTTCCTCAGCATGGAATTCGAAACTAGCATCTCCTTTTCCAACCTTGACACTCTTCTTAGCCTCCCAGTTCTTTGGGGCACCAACAACGATAATCTTTTCTACACCAACTGTCTTCATCGTCTTGAGATATTTGTCAGTCAATTTACCCTTGGTACCGCTATCGGTACTCGAAAGGACACCCTCCTTGTACTCGAAGGCGCGCTTAATATAAGCACCCAGTTGGTAATCGAAAGTCTCTCCATCATCAACGTAGAGCTCTCCTGAGGCTGTTCCAGCTTTGTTGAGGACAACGACAAGAGTATAAGGATCCCATTTCATAAGTCCACTGCTTCGTCTGGGACGGTCTTTGCGGGGGATGACGTGACCTCCTTGCATCAATAGAGGGACCTTTTCAAGAGGTGCCTGGATGGTGTTTGATCCTTTACCAGAGTATGTCTCATAGTTGAAGTAATCGTAGTAAATTTCTTCATCGGGAAGGTAAATATCGACAGTGGTTGCACCCTCCTTGACAACAGGCTTGGCGAGAAGTCCGGTACCACCAACGAAGAATTGATCGTCGAGAGCAAAACCAGCCTCATCACTTGGATAGACGAAGTAATGAGGGCGGATGATAGGTGTGCCATCGATACTAGCCTCGTGGAAAGCAGTATACCAAGCAGGAAGAAGAGAATAACGGAGACGTAAGGCTTGAGTAATAATACCGGTGTATGGCTCGCCAATGAGATATGGCTCTCTCCGGCGGGTATCAATATGAGCGTGCCCACGGAAGAATGGATAGAAGGCACCAGCTTGGTACCATCTAGTGAGTAGATCTTTTTCGGGGTTTCCAAAAAATCCTCCAACATCAGCACCGGCGAATGGATAACCTGCGATACCGTTGTTGAGGATCATGGGAAAACCAGCAGCAAGATGATCCCAGCTGGCTTGGTTATCACCAGTCCACATGGCTCCAACACGTTGACTACCAGCAAAGTAAGAACGAGTCAAGACAAATGGACGTCGGATGTCGCCCTTCTTTCGCTCAAGCATGGCTTGGTATGTTGCATTGTGGAATGTCATCCCGTTGAGATTGTGGACATCACGATGCTCCCAGTTACCATGGTGCAAGTTGTCCTTTGGCATGGTAGTCTCTGGGCCGTTAAAAACAGAAGGCTCGTTCATATCGTTCCAAATGAAAACGTTGGACATGCTTCCCTTAAATACTTCGTATTTGAAAAGACTGATCCACCATTTAATCGCGGCGGGGTTGAAGCAATCAATCCAATGAGATGAGCCTGGCCAGCACCAACCCTCGTAGATGTTTCCATCTTTGTTGTGAACAGCAAGATCCTTCTTCTTCAAATCCTCGGAAACCTTGTATCCCTCCTTGTTCTTAATATGAGGATCAATGATAGCAACAAGTTTTCTCTCAGTTTGGTCAAGTTGCTCAAGCATACCAACGGGGTTAGGGAAAGAAAGAGGATCCCAAGTGAAGTATTGTTTGTCATCAGTGTATTCAATATCGAGCCAGATAACATCATAAGGAATCTGATGCTTTGACATCTTTCTGTCAACATCCTTGACATCCTCGTCTGTATTGTAATTCCATCGGCACTGGTGATAGGCAATGGAAAACTCCTGAGGGAGTTGAGTGGTTCCAGTGAGCTCACTGTATGTCTTGATGACATCCTTAGGTGTTGGTCCAAGGAATACGAAAACATCAATCAATCCACTTTCAGAGAACCAGTGAGTCTTGGTGTCAGTCCCAGAGCCGATGCCAAGACTGAGAGGGTTATGAGCCTCCGTTTCCTTGATGATATCGATCCAAGTCTCTGCCGCGTTGAGCCAGAAGATTCCAACTGTTGAGTCCTTCTTGTGTGCTTGCATAAATGGAATAGCACCATAGAGAGTCATTGGACTATCCATAATATATTCGAAAACATCAGCGTTATATAAACGGTAAGGGTCCTCGTGGTTGTTGGTTCCCCCACGAGTCTGCTTGAGAGACAATGGTCCCGCATGCTCTGGAATACCATATACATGGTCATAACCAGGGAAGGTAATGTCAAGGGACACACTTTCCGGTCCTTTAGGCTTGCTGTCCGTTTGTCCACCAAACGACTCGTCCCACCACGTGCTATCATCTTCAGTCTTTTCGACCTCAGCAGCAGGAGGAGTCTCTTCACCCTCCTTCTTCTCGGCCTCAACCTTTTCAACCTTTGGTCTCCAGTGCTCCACGTTCAACAATCCGCGGTCGTTGAGCTTAACTTGCGTGGAACCGTCTCGCTTGAATTCAATACCGAAAGGAGCGAATGTGACGACAGCCTCAAATTTACCTTCCGGGCCGTAGGTGATGATGGTCTGTGTAGATTCCCTTGATTCGCTAGCTGTGGTGCTGGCATCGAGCCCCCCAACAATAACCCAGGATTCGGCCTCATTATATCGTTCCTTTCGTGCAGCACTGTTGTGCCTCAACTCAATTTCGCCCTTTTGACGCTTCTCCTCGTCGATTGTCACTCTCGCTGATCCTGATTCCAAAAATGTAATGGTGGCAGGTAACCGGACCGTCTCACCAGCTTTGTTGATCGTCTTCAGAATCGTGCCTTTTAGTTGCCCATCTTTCCAACTCAAGGACTCTGGCACTAGTTGAAAAGGAGCCTGCCATCCGGTGGCCTTTGCTGCATCAGCATACGCTCGATTTCGTTTGCAGAAGCCCGCCTGATCGCAGGTCTTGAAATTCTCATATTTTACAGCCACTGGAGAACCAAATCAGTACTAAATTAGGGCAAGAAATATGAGGGCACACTGTACCAGTTGGAGTAAACAAGCAACACAGTGCTGAGAACAACACAAAAAATGCTGCCCATTGCGAGGATAGCGTCATGGAACGACGCATCGTTAAGGGACGCAAAGATCGCTTAAATTGGGGGGTTGGACAGCACAATAGGGGACTGTCCAGCAATTGCCATAAAGCAGTGTGTAGAAGTGAAGCTATTCCAAGCTGTCCTCAGTAGCTTGGAAGAAACGATCCTTGTCCGAAAGGGCTTGGCGTTTCCCTCAGAATCTGTGCCTCAAAATAATGGCAGCCTTAGCATCAAGGCATGAAGGAACAGATGCGCTAGAAGCTAAGCTCAAACAGGTTGCCCAGCCCTCATGCCCCACTGGCAGCAACCCCTCCAAAAATCAATAAATCTTTCCCCTCAATGAGTGACGAACAACAACCCAACGATCCTCCAATCTTCAAACACTTGAGCCCAAAGACTCAAGGTTATCTACGAGCTGCCAATAAATACCGAGAAGAACAAGTATCACTTCCAACCGCAGACATGTCTGACGAACAAACGTAAGTATCTACCACCAATCCACAACTGAGGGGTATATTTGGGCGATAAAAACTGACAACATCAACAGCTTCATTGCCATCAAGCCTGATGGAGTTCAGGTACGACACCGATAACACGAACAACTACAAGAACTCCCAACTGATTGTCAATACAGCGTGGACTCATTGGCCCAATCATCTCCCGATTCGAGGCCCGAGGGTGAGTTTCCGTTGCCTTTCCATTGAGAGTAATCCCAACTGACGGATGTCTCTAGATACAAACTCGCTGCCATCAAGTTGATGACTGCTTCCCAAGAGCACCTCGAGAAGCACTGTAAGTTCACTCAGCCCCCCCTTTTTTCTCGAATCATCCGAATCAACAGCTAATCGCCGACTACAGACGAGGATCTCTCCTCCAAGCCATTCTTCCCAGGACTCATCAAGTGTATGCTTATCCATCCTCAAGCATACTCCGCACATACCTAACATTGAATAGACATGGGAAGCGGACCAATCTGTGCTATGGTCTGGGAGGGTCGTGACGCTGTCAAGACCGGCCGTGGTAAGTACACCTCGCCACCGTGTTTCATCACCTCTAACAATCTTCAGTTC
This sequence comes from Hymenoscyphus occultus, assembly GCA_900536445.1. Taxonomy (NCBI): domain Eukaryota; kingdom Fungi; phylum Ascomycota; class Leotiomycetes; order Helotiales; family Helotiaceae; genus Hymenoscyphus; species Hymenoscyphus occultus. The sequence continues at coordinate 134,769 of UNPT01000084.1, forward strand.
TCCTCGGTGCCACCAACCCTCTCGCATCCGCCCCAGGTACCATCCGTGGTGACTACGCCATCGATGTCGGACGTAACGTCTGCCACGGTTCCGACAGCGTCGAGAACGCCAAGAAGGAGATCGCTCTCTGGTTCAAGGAGGGTGAAGTCCAATCATGGAAGTCCGCTCAACACGACTGGGTCTACGAGAAGTAGATTTCTTCTACCCAGCCATACACAAACATAAAAGTTAGCATGGCGGATATCGGAAATTTTGGTGGATGATATCCCCAGGTGGTAATATGGGGCAAAAGGAACTAGACATGAAAATTGATTGGCCCTTTTTGTGATGATTCAGACCATATCCACATCGTGTTGTGTGTTGTGTTTCCACTGGATAAAGGACGAGTATCTTCGTTGGCACTCTCATGACCCCTTCGAATTTGGCATCGTCCCATTTGTCGTCGCTTTTCCTCCTGCCCTTTTAAAAATCCGCCCAAACCTCCCAACAGCCACTCTAGCAAACCATGGTGTGGCCCACACGCTGAGGATGATTCTCGCGGGCAATAATACTTTCGTAATAGCATATGCAGTCGCAACCTCAACCAATATCCTTGTCCCATTCCCATTTCCACCCCCTTTCACCTCGACGTCCGCAACAAATCCTTCACTCACCCCCTCCTTAACCTGTATCTCCCCCTCCTCATGCTCCCTACTAAACCCAAACCACCCCTTCCTCCTAAAATACCTGCCAAACTTCTCGACGCCAACATTGATGTAACTTGCTTCAGACCAACCCTATTCAATTTGATATATTAGCTCCCCGCCCCCAAGCATCTCCCAAATCCCAAATTGGTGGTTTGCATATCATATTTTCGAAAAGACTAGCTATAGAAGAAAAACTATCCACGTAAACATACCTTAGGTAACCACTCGCAATAATGGAACACCCCCGCTAGACCCACCAGTGGCACAATCGCCGTTATCTCATGCAAGATCAGGAAAGAGACGACGTGGGAGACGGGCGCGGAACGGAGGCCGTTGGTGTATGGGTGCAGGAATTTGGGGAGACGCGAGAGGATCCGGGTTATTCGCTCGTTTTGCGGTGATGTGGAGTGGAAGCGTGGGAGAGGTCGGTGGGGGAGTCTTTTTGGGCGGAGGACGCTGAGAGGATGGAGGGCGCGGAGGGGTGGCATTTGGTGATGAGGGGGGAATGGTGGTTGCGGTTGTGGTTGTTGATGTTGTCGAGGTACTCGTACCTATGGACTAGATGACGAGAGGTGTGGTGGCAGAGAGGTTGGGTGTGTGTCTAGTGGGCTTGCGCTTAATTGGGCCTCGTTTATTTTTGTTTATTTGAGGCTGAGATCCTCCCTGCATTCTCCTCTCTTCTATCAGATAACATCATATACTGTAGCCTTGCTTTCGAACTCGTTCACTTTCCTCAATCTTTCTCACTTGTTAGGTGATGTGTTTTTGTTTGTTTTTAATGCTATCTGTTCTTTCGCTTGTCCTTCTGTATACTACCATTATACTCTCTCTCTCCAGACGCTGTTGGAATCTCCTCACGGCGCCGTACTATGACAAGGTAAGAGGGAGTATTTATTTTCTCATCAGTCCTTTTGAACTCACATTATCCAAAAGTTTTCTATAGTAGAACAAATTATGAGAACTGTTCAAGTAGGTGGATTTCGAGAGCTGTTTCTTATTTTAAGCGACCTGGGTAGCTAGTCAAGCGACTTGTTCCAGAATTCTGGCATAGTGTCTTCTGAAGTGGATGTGGGTTACTGACCGACTCTCCTGTAGAATCAAGCCGAAAGTTGTACAGAGAATGAAGCTGATGCCCCTTGGCCCTCAAATGGACCACTGGTACCAAGCATATCCATCAAATCCATGAACGACCTCTGTTCGCAATGTGCTGCCCTCGATATCTTGCCGCTATTCAATGGTAGATACCTTTATTCGAATTCACATGGATCCGGATCAGCACTCCTTTCAGTAGACTTAGGCCACTCAGCTGCCGGAATAAGAGCCTCAAGGTGTGCCTTATGCAGGCTCTTTGGCGCCGTTGCCAACAGTCACTCGGAACAGAAATATGACTCCTATCGCGTCTACTATCATTCAGAGCGATATCTATTTATAGGATGGTCGAAAAACTTGAGCCAATGCAAGACAATTCTCCTGTCTGTTCAGAACAACGACTGGGGTACTTCGAGCGGTCCATACATAGGCCTTGCGACTCCCACAACCATCAATCAAAATCCAGATATGTTTGGTTTGCGGTTCCTCAATGCGGAATCTTTCGATTGCACAATTGCAGAGGGTTGGCTAAGATCTTGTCGCCTGAGGCATACTGCTATATGTCGTCCTGCGACCCCTCTCAAAATGAGGTCATTTCGTGTGATAGATTGCCTATCGACAAAGGTCGTCAAGGCGGCAAAGAATTGCGAGTATGTCGCATTGTCGTATGTATGGGGAAAACCGTTGTCTTCGGGTCCTGGTGGCGATTTGGCTTTTCAAAACTTTGAATCTGCGCCAAAAGTTATTCTTGATAGCATCGAATTGGTTAAGAGGCTTGGTCTCCAATATCTCTGGGTCGATAGATATTGTATCAATCAAGCAAACGCACAAGAAAAGCATGATCAGATTTGTCAAATGGATATGATATATGCCAGTGCGCAATTTACCATCATCGCAGCTGCGAGTGGCGATCCTAATTATGGCCTCCCTGGTGTCAATGGGACATCACGGAATCCACAGCCAGCTATCAAGATTGGAGAGCAGATAATCATTTCAACCCTCGACAGTCCTGATACGTTGCTGTCAAGATCAGAGTGGGCAACACGGGGATGGACATACCAGGAAGGCGTTCTCTCTAAACGTCGGTTGATATTCACTAGGCAACAGGTGTTCTTTGAATGTAATAGTATGCATTGCGTCGAGACAGTTAACCTACCACTCAATGCAATGCGCGAAGATGCTCCACAGGACTTCGATAGCCCTTTTTCTACTGCTGGGGCATTCAAAACGAAAGCTATTGGCATACCATCGTCATTCATGAGTTGCATACGGGAATTTACCATGCGAAAACTTTCTTACGAAACGGATGCTTTAAATGCAATGAGTGGTGTTTTTAGCGTGTTCGAGAAAGTCCATCCTGCAGTTTTCCAACTCAAAGGAGTCCCATTTATGACGAGAATTGCCCCTGGTAGTCCTCAAACTTTCACTGCAGATTTCGAGTTTGTCATTGGTCTTCTCTGGTGGCATCCAGATGCGCGGCAATGTTGCCGTAGGTCAATCTTTCCATCCTGGTCATGGGCTGGGTGGGCTGGTCCAACAGGAGGTTCCTTTCGATTCAACGAGAGCGCACAAATGAAATGTGGCGTTAAGATGTCTGTGGAACTACCGAACAAACGTCTCAAACCATTTCCTCAGCAGCGAAAGCATATTCCACCTTTCCTGGCAAAAGCGCGTGATGCAAAGTTTATTCACTTCACTGCGAAGACGTCAGCTTGCAAGATTATCAAGAAGGCTGCCAGTTTGGGTCTGGAGCATCAGTTGCTTTACGCTGCGTTACTGGTTGGGGATGTATCAATTAACATTGAATTGTCCTTCTTCCCTGATGAACTTATCCTTAGCGAGCAAGGCTCAGCCTCCTGTTTGTTTCGAGAAGGTCTTACGGCCATGATATTGGCTTACAATAGTTTTGAATCCACCCCATACTACATGTCGATAATAGTAGCAAAGCAGAGCCGCTGCGGGGAATACATGGAACGAGTGGGTGTTTGTTACGCGCTTGTTTCCGGGATTGCTCGGGTTCACGGAGGCAATGTCTCTATGGTGCGCGATTTCGGTAACCCAAAGAAATCTGGAGGCTATAGCAGAGAGATCAAGGATTGGCTTGCGAGGAGACCAGTTCAGACCATTCGATTGGGATGAAAGGAAAGTGTTCTTTTGCCTTGTTCTTCTTTCTCATTCTTGTTTCCTCGAAAGTTATGGCTTCTCTGACAGTTTTTATTATTATACCCTACCTTCCTCCTACTAGAGCTTATGTCTCTCTTGCACTTTTGATTTGACAGCCTGCTATAGAAATCTAACTTTCGGTTCTCATAGGAGTTAAGTGCTATCTATGGGAACTCTTCGGCCGTCTACGTAAGCATAATCAATATCAATCATATCATTAAAGTATGTACCAAAACCCTCGTTTGAGGGAGCTCACTAAGCGAGAATATCTTGAGAGTTTCATCATCGGAATGAGCTTCCCTTACCACCCGCAGAGAGTTACAAATTGCAACTTGTCGAGATTTAGTTAAACCATCTTCAAAGAGTTCTCCTATTGACCTTTTGTCAGATTACCCTCCGGATATCAATGGTCCCGATGTTTGGGCTAGCCCTTGTTTTAGCATGTCGTCTTGATAAGTTGGTGCCTCAATTGTAGTTTCTGCTGCTTGTTGGAAGACACTGTCGTTGCAGATAAATCCTTGTAGAATAATATAAGTGATTAAAACCGCCTGGTCCAAGTCGAAGGATATGCCAGCATTAAGTAAACTCCGTGTTTGCACAAGAGTAATGCAAAAATTTCTTTGTTCAGGTTTTGACGGTCTTGGTTTGGAAAATCGCTTAGGTTTCGAGCAAGATGAAGATCCGTCTCCAGAGGAGTGACTCCGGACCTCAACAACTCATCGTCCTTCTGCGCCGAGTTTTCGTTGAACTGCGCTCTTGGTCTTTCGTTTCATTGAAGTTAGCCTGTCGAGTATCTTGAACCACTTCCCAACTCTAAATCCGCTTTCGATCATCAGCTGCCCTTTGCTCATTTTCAACCGCCCTCCGCTTTGTCCACAACGCATTCAATACATGGAGGGGTTTCCAATCATTCGAGTTCGTCCGCAGATGAGCTCTCTGTGTAATAATATCCAAACGCGGAAGGTACACGCGTGCCTTTGTGTGTTTTTGGCGTTGCAGTCAGATAGACATAGTAATAGATTTATCAAGTTCTTGATAATTGGTATTGGTGCAATCATGCTGATAGCACCAATCTTGATATTGGTGATGATTTCTGTGCCAAGATATAAACTAGTTGTTATTACGATATTCATTATTTTGTTTTCAGCGATGGTTTCTTCGCTTACTGTTGCGAAGCCGTTTGAGACTCTTGGGGCTACTACAGCGTAAGTCTTCTTTTATTTGTTTGAAGTTAGATAGCAAGAAACTAGCTAATATGTGGGAGATACTCGGCGGTGCTTACGGTATTTTTGCAGCTAGATAACACTGGTAGTCCCCATTAGCAAATAGCGCCACGTTGGATTTTCTCAAATCTTAGGTTGCTTTCCCCATACTTTCAACAATCTCTAACATTTTATTATACTCTTCTCGTTTGGTCCATTTATTGTCTCTTCGAATTGTTGCCACTTTTCGATCAAAGAAAACATTAATGTTCAGAACTTAGTAAAAGTTCTTGAGTTCTGCTTTTGACCTAATACATCTCGCTGATAGGCACCGATGCGCAGACCTAAACTTCATCGAAGGCGTTGCTTCGAGAAAGTTGGGGTTGGTAAGATTATAGAATCTCAGCTATCTGTTAGTTTGGTGGCCATTGCTCTGTGTATGCATATCTCATAGCATGAATCTTGTGATAGGAGTCGTAGGATACAGTAAGAAGCGCAGTCGTTCCAAGTTACTCGACTTAACGAGTTTCAAGTATAACTGGCACCAACTCTGAACAGCTTATAAAGTGCGAGAATGTTTAGCATAACGTTGCTTTGGGTTCGGCCAACGCAAACCAATGGCAGGGTGTCTTATCGTGCTACTGTCATTCCACGGGTATCACACCTACTTGCAAACACTTTTGCTACTCCACGGAAATCGTTTGTATCTGTCAGATATGATAATGGTAATATACCTTGTATACCGGAATTGGGATGCAACGATTGAAAGACACACCTATGGGAATTTATATGGGTGGGAACCATGCAAAACAGCCTGAAGCCTGCTTAGGGTATTTAACACTTGGCACATGGCAGTTGTTAGCCACAACGTCAGATGGCATTTGTTTTCATTTGATGGTACGATGCTGATAACATTGCAATAGAGGAAGTTTCCTTCCTCGCCTAATTTAGCTAGACTTCCCCACATTTTCGGTCTTGCGGGCGTGCAGGTACGACTACCCCATACTACCCCGCATTAATCGCAATATATGGTTTTTGTGCTAGCGCGTTCTTCAAATACTCTGCAAGTGCCTCTTTAAATAGCCGCTCTTGGGTAGTAGCTAAATACATTTGCCTATAGCCTAATAACTATTGCTCGACTTCTTCCCGAGACAGCTCATGATTGATCAACACATAAAACCACCGTCGCGTGCATCTATGGAAGACTTCTACCCCCGACATGGTAAGAGAACTAATAGATCTGTTTAAAGAGACAAACCAAAATCAAATTACATTGTCAGAACTTAGCAACCATGTTTGCAATCCTCCTTCTAACACTAATCTGCCACTTCCACGGAGGCTTAACCCTCCCTAACCCAGCAGAGGTTATACCTCGAGGTGTTTTCCCAGCTCCATCCGAGATCGAAGCTCGACAAGGTGGATTCTATTATTCTTTTTGGTCCGAAGGAAGTGGTAGCTTCAGATGCACCAACGGAGCAGCAGGCTCCTACACTGCAACTTGGGGTGGTCAAGGTGGCGGATTTGTGTGCGGAAAGGGATGGAATACAGGTGGAAACAGGTTCGCTTATCCCTTTTCTACAATTTTTCCTCCTTTCTAACACACTTCAGAGCAGTAAAGTATTCTGGTACCTACACACCAACCGGGCCAGGTTACCTTGCTCTCTACGGCTGGACAACAAACCCTCTGATCGAATACTACATCGTTGACTCTTATGGGCTTCTCCTACCTGGTGAACCATGGACTCCAAAGGGGAATTTCAGTTTCGAAGAGGGCACGTATCAGTTGTACCAGAGTACTAGGGTTAATAAACCTAGTATTGTTGGCACAGCAACCTTTCAACAGTACTGGAGTGTGAGAACGGAGAAGAGGGTTGGGGGTACTATTACCACAGGGAAACATTTTGATGCTTGGAGCAAGGCAGGAATGCGGTGTCAGTAGATTCCCCCTCTTATGTTTGATGAAAGCCCTTGGTAGTATTCGGGAAGATTTTTGAGATGTATGCTAACTTCCTCCGGTAGTGGGTGGCCATAATTACATGATTATAGCTACGGAGGGGTATACGAATGGCAAGAATTATAGTAGTGGAAGTTCTAGTATTACAGTTTCCTGAGTGTGTAAGGGGTGGAAGGGAGCGGAGCAAGTCTCAATAGTTAATGGACCATGTGACTTGCTCATGGAATCGTTCTATTATTTCATCTCGTCATGTGTGTCACTTCCATGAACAGATTCTTTGAGTGGTGGAATTGTATTGCTTGTACATAGTGTTGCAGCTTGCGCTTGAATTATGGATAATGAGTTATCATTGATTTCCTTTTTCAGTGTCGTTATTTAATTTCAAACCATAAGAATAACATCTGCTTTCTTTTAAAAACTAGACTTTCAACAAAACAACAATTCTTTAACTCTTCTTCTAGAACTAGGGACCTATACTAACCATAAGTGAAACAGCGTAGACCAACAAGCAGTGAAGGCAGATGAAGTAATTTTAAGTTTGCTGATTGGCTGAAACCTCTTTCAAATGACCAAAGAAGCATATTGGGTATCCCTGTGGACAACAAACCAAGAGACCTTGTATGGAAGAACAATGTATAGTCATCTGAATGGACCACATTACGTTGGAAAACTACACTCCTTGTTATGAAAAGGATACTGCCCTTCATATGATAGTTCGCAACTGAAAAGATACATAAATATAATATTATGAACCTGAGTTATATCAGCACAAAACTCTTATCACAAGCGATACTTATTCTAAATATTACAAAAGATCCCTTTTAAGGCCTAACTTTGTTCATATATGAGCCGTTGTAATGATAGCAAATTCACGGCAAACAAGAGGACTGTGCTTTGCACTGAAAATCTATTCCGACTGAGTATCATATGTATCCTTCACTCATATTGTAAGTCGGTTGCACTATCATTACATGAAAAAATTGGAGCTGTTGCAAGAAGTGGGAAACGCGTGAGTAACACTCAACGCGTCCATAAGAGTCTCTGAACTTCATGCACTCAAATCTTGCGACTCGCTGAATAGACACAACCAGTCTCCATCTTCAAGCGGTTTTCTCCACTACCATAACAAAGTAACCTTGGTCAGCATTTCAAAAAAGAACAACACCCAACTGAAGGTTCCTACCCATAGCCACTGGTCGAATCATATAATATCGCATTACCAGTACCTCTATCAATGTCTCGAGTACCCGACCTTGCTGAGACCCCTTCGTCGCCAAATTCAATCTTGCATACGCCATCAACTGGCAGCGAGGAGAGGGACGTACCTGAGGGTGACAACAATGCCTTGGCTCAGATAGTATCAAATATACATCTCACGGAAGCCGCTTCTTCGCACGAGATGCTCGACACAGCCGATTCCACCTGTCTTCTATCAAGGCTCCCAACAGAACTGCGTCAGCAGATCTATGGATATTACTTCGAAATAAACCCACATGATGAAAATAGTTGGCTCAACCATTTTGACTTGTGCGACTGGAATCTTGCTGCAGCGCTCCGACCTTGCAACGCCCTTTATCGAGAGGTTTTAGAATTCGCGTATAGCAATTACTTTGCTCGACATGAATTGAACCCCGAATCACCACTTCTCTCTCTGCGCCCTGATACAACAAATATGTTGACATACCTACACATCCGGTTTTGGTGAGTAGTCTCCTTCTCACTTAGTAGCCCAGATTTCTGATATCCTTATAGGCCGGACAACGATTGGCACACCGACAGCTGCGATGCTTTGCCAGGAGTGCTACCTGATACAATGTCCCAACTGAGCTGGGCTGATAATCTTCAGGTACTTAGCATATCAGTGATGGGCACCGAGACTGATGACGGAATCGGCTGGCTTCTTTCCACAGTGTTAGACCCTGCCAGAAAACGGAGGCTTCGGGAATTCCATCTGCAGTTAAACGACTTCGATGAAGAAGAAACTCCAGATGGTAGGACAGGTCAGGATCGCATCATGGAAACCAAGGCAGTTGCTGAGCATTATTTGAATGTTGTGTACGAGTCCGAGCCTTATCAGGAGTGGGTAGAGGCACCAGCCCCCAGGTGGATGTGGGAGTGTGTTGAAGAAGAAACAACCTTCTCCTGGGTGCTTGAACGCAACTCTCGCCCCATACTCCCGCTGATGAGACGTATCTATCTCTTCAGATACCCAGAAGATGAGGAGGAGGAATTCTGAAAGTCAATGCACGGACCTATCCATTGATGTTGAAATCATGGCAACGTTGGAAATATCACGGGATAGAATGGCTACATCTCATATCGGTGAAGTAATCTCCAGAATGATGGCATAGGATGCTTGGAGTTGGATTTTTTTGAGTTTGGTGGAAAGTTTTGGACAGAGAGCTACTGAGCTCGTCCATGGTCTGTGGTGTTAAGATAATGTATCAATATGAATATCTCCTTTTTAGGTAAATAAAAGTGGATAGAGCAGTATGAATAGATGCTATTAAAATATCAGCATTCCAATCCATTTTTCAAAACGTATGCTTCTTGATCTAGGATTGGTTTTATGCTCAGGCTCTCGTGTCACCATATCCTGTTGAACTACCTTCCATCTATGAGAGATAGGCTTTAGTTGCACATTGGGGTCGTAGTCTCTGGTAAGATCTCTCTGCATGCTTCCAAGTCAGATGGTATTAATTACGATGAACTTGATGAATTGGGTCACCATGGTAGACCCTAACGTTCTCTGAATTGCAACCCTCGCTTAATCCCAGTTAGAGTTTACGATGCGTTTTTTGGACCTTTGACAAGTTTAAATGAACAAGCAGCCAAGTTGTTTGTCCCAGATTAGTATCAAAGATAAGCATCATCCAATAAGATAAAATTCAAGGTCCTACACAACCCACAAAATCACTGACAGTAGGTTGACTCTGAGCCGAAATCACGTGAGTTGGGACTTCTAGTGCATTCCATCCCAAAACCAGGAACAGTGGCCAGCAAACATCTAACAGATCAATTCACTCAAGTTTCAGTGTAAACGTTTGTATGACATGATGGCATGGGACACAGGGATTTTCTACATACTGCAAGTGAATGTTTTGAGGTTGAAGTGAAGGCTTGGCGCATCTACAAGTTACAATTGTGTTTCCTGGTTTCCCTCTGTGTCTTCAACAACGCTAAGAGACGGCTACCACGACTACCGTTTATTTGCGATACCTTCACACTATTTCATTCTCAGAAATCTGGACCAAGTCAAAGTAAGTGTTACTTATCAAACATCCATGACATTTGACTAGTCGTCGCTTGATTCCTCATACAGTAACTTAACATTCACTTGCTGACAAAAACCTCAGAGGACCAGATGTCTGCAGACAGAGTTGCTAACCCAACTGAGGAAGACTGGATGTCAGATTCAGCTACCAAAATGAACGACGAAACAAGTGGAAATGAGTTAGACAATTGGGGTGGCGCTTCTCCATTATCTTTGCCTGACAACTTTTGCACCTTGTACCGACTCAACGAAAAGATCAGAAAGAAGATATATGGAATCTATTTTGATATCGACTACACACCCCAAAAACCGCATCCAAAGCTGTATCACGACTATGGTCCGGTTGGCCCACAAGTCAATCTTATCACGTCAAGTCTTGTGGCAGCATTGAGACCTTGCAGATACCTATATGATGAACTACTGGCATTCGCATACGATAATCAGCGGGCGAGGCTTTTATTTGAGGACTCCGAGTCTGAGCAATTCTTCTCTCTTTGCCCTGCTGCACTGAGCATGGTGAAGAACTTGAGTATTTGTTTGTGGTAAGTTCGCCTATATTTTACTCCGTAAGACCCGCTCACTTACAGACAATCGTTAGCCCAGAACAGCATCCCGGTTGGTTCCGTAACGCCGATCCGTCGGAAATGTGTATGAAGATGCCCAGTCAACTCTCGTACGCAAAGAATATACGCGCCTTATCCTTGACAATCCCGCTGTCGGAGAAGGATGATGTTTTCTGCCACTCTATTATTTCCAATATCCTGAAGTCTAGAGACTCTAGAAAGGAAACGCGCTCCGTGAGATGTATATTCACTTGGAAGACCGAAATGACCCGGTGGTACCCGGTGTTTCCCACAGCGGTGGCAATAACGATCGTCTGTTGGAGTTTGCGAATTGGGTCTGGCTAGGGTTGGGAAGTGTTGTGAAAGATAGAAAGAAAGGATGGGTCGTGGAGAACAAAATTGAAAGTTACCCTGATCTTCTCTCTATCCACTGGGGACCCTATTCTCGCCATGGCCCAGTATATCCTCGCACGAGTATCTTTTGGGAGCCTAACTGGAATTACGATGAGGACGATTACTTGAGATGAGGACGATTACTTGAGATATTCATGCGGCACAGAGAGTGTCAGGAGGGCTGTATGATTTGTGTCTACCCCACCAAATTCCGATCTTGATAAGATATTGAGATTATTCATGAATAATGTTTCTTCGAACGATGTTATTGAAACATCATCAACTTGCTAGGGTAGCTAGCGTAGCTAGGAAGATCTTTAGTTAGCAATTTGTATTCTTGCCAAAAACCAAACAGACATTGCATTGCTCGGCATCCCAAGTGTACGCATACGGCATCCTGAATCTACAACTAAATCGGATGACAAACCTGTGAACTACCGGTCGAAAAAGTTGTATACTTACTATTACTATTGTACCTATCACCCCCACCCACTAACACTCTTAGACTTCACATGCCTGGGCATTTTCGCCTATATACCTCATTGTTCAATACTTATTGCTCTATAGAACTTTCCACTAGTGTGTTATTTAGAAGAGAGAGACACAGTCTCTCTTCCGGTCCCCCTTTTTCTCTCTCTAGCTCTCTCTTTTCTAAACGGTATACTGGGGGGCAGATTCTATACAAGGGAGAAGGACAGAGGCGGGAGAAATATTCTAGTGTGTGTCAGTTAGTCCTAGCTGCGAATACTGCCTCCATAAAGAGACCAGAAGCGCACGGGTAGCGCTATGATTTGTTATTACTCACCTATTCTCGCTCTCCCTTCTACCCTCTCGTCTTCTTTCTTCACAATCAGAAAGCGCCTATATAACAGGTAGTTAATACCAAGGCTTTTGTAAGCGAGTACAATAGTAGCACCAGGGGGTGTATTCATTCAGGACGTAGTCCCGTATTTCGTATTTATGTGACAGACGTGCTTCTGGACAGTCGGAACAAACAAGACTGTATTCTTAGGACAAAAGACCAGGAGAGAAGGAGAGCTCAAGAGAGCTGGGAACTAAATACAGGTTGTGCGCGCTAGCTCCTCGCTAAGCGAACATGTGACATCTGTGACGACACGTACGATATGTTGCCCGTGGGCGTCCAAGGTGTAGGTTATGGAATCGTAGAACTGTCTTATTCGAAGATTCTAAGCTGAGGAGAAGAGGAGAGCTTGAGAGAGCTCGAGTCTACATACATGGTGTGGGTCGCTAAGCGGCGCCACGTGATACAAGTGGCACGTGATGGTCAGAACCGTCACAACATCCAGCCCTCGTGACCATAACCGTCACACGAGAATCGGGAAATATAGTTAGTAGCTAAGGATTAACGAAAAGAGTATTACGGGAAGTATAGTAAAAGAATTAGACGTAAGAGAATATACTCGTTATAGGACTTATAAGGTACTATATAAGATAAAATCTAGACTTATTATTATAGAATTACTCTACTCGCTAGTTTAAATTCGAGGTTGAAAGAATATTTCGCGTAAGATATATACTTCGAAAGAAGTCTTTCGAAAGTATTAATTAATAGAGTTAAGTAATAAGGGTTATAGGACTTACTCTTTTTACCTTTCTTCTATATCTTATACTTTAATTATATCATTTAAATCTCTTTATATAATAGTATTCTTAAAGTTTCTACTTTTTAAATAACTATTTAAAAGGTGTAGCTATATATACTATAGAAACTATATGAAATTCTAATTCTAAATCTAGTTTAGATAATTAAATAAATCTAATAATCTTACGGTACGAGTAATAAAATAGCAAAACAAAATTAAAAGTTAGAACGTTTTTGATTCTTTTTAATTACTTTATTTTATCGCGTATTTTAATAAAATAACTTAAAGCTATAGAACTAAGATATTTGTATATATAATATTCTTACGTACTATATAACTACTAAGGTTATAACAAAGGCCTAGTAATAAACTAGTTAGGAACCGAATCAAGGGTCACCTAGACCTACTACAACTTGTCGTCAACAAATGCGCTAGAGTAGTCCTCCCAGTTTATAAGACTACCCCTGTCTCAGTGCTTCTCTTAGAGTCTGGACTTCTTGCACCCGACATTGCGCTTAATAGCCGCAGCGAAGCTCTAGAGGCTAGGGTTCGCCGGCTGGACCCTGATCACCTACTTCGGCGCTGCTCTAATAGTCCCTGCCCTAAGTCTAGGCTCTTTTATAGAAACAAAAGAGTTTTACCTACTTCCGAGACCATAGATCCGATTCAGGACCCCCCGTGGTCCCGAGGATTCGACCGGGACGCACGCTTACTCGAAGTAGGCGGACCTACTCCTAAGGGAGACAAAGACCTATATAAGGAACGGTTCCTAGACTTTCTAAGTACAGTCTCGCCTACTGACCTAGTAGTCTATACCGACGGCTCTAGACTCGACGGCGGTAGTATAGGCGGGGGGGTCTGCCTTACAAGAGGGGGCCTTGTTCTTAACACGAAGTCCTTCTCGTTTGGTAAGACCCTCGAGATCTACGACGCCGAGGCTAGAGCAGCCCTGCTCGGCCTTGAACTCGCTATAAGTACGCCTTTCTGGCCCCAAACGCAACGCTGTTGGATCTGTCTCGACAACCTAGAAGCTACTCTTCAACTTACGCACCGTACTACTGGTACTTCACAAGGGGTCTTTA